>JAFEMH010006571.1:0-119385 GCA_022495995.1 Adenophora triphylla var. japonica
GAGAACCAAGGAGTTCTTTCTAGAGTGTTTCTCCAGATCACGACCAATAAGCAAAATTCTAATAAAACTAGTTATAGTATATATTTCGTTATCATTTCTTTTCTTTTCACATTATAGACTAAGTGGCTTGGTGATTTTATGGAACCAAATTAGGAAATATCATTTGTGTGCAAGGACTCTCTTCCCATTTTAAAAAAAAATAAAAATTGTAAATTGTTTTTTTTTTCAAAATATATTAGATATATAGAAAATTTTTTGTACGGAATGTAAGTAAACATCAACTTTTGAAATGAAAGAAAACATTTTCCATGACTATATAAGAAGATATTAAGCATTTCTATACAAAATACTTGAAAGAACTCCTCTTGGGGTTCTCTCTTTTTGTAAACATATAATTACTAAATGGATTTTCATATTTTTTTTTCATCATATAATGCAACGTACTCATTAACAACAACACATATGGATAACGTACTTTTATACTCGTTATCAAATTGTGCAACAAACTTCTTTTTCTTATGACGTCAACGAATTTGCTGGTGTGGCGTTTCTATGTCAATGCCACGTTAGTGACACATCATCAAAATCACAATCAATGACGTGTCACTGATGTGGCGTCGTCATGGCAGTGCCTCGTTACTAGCTTCAATAGTAACAGCGTATGTATAAAAAAGTTTGTTGCATTATTTTATTACAAATATAAAAGTGCATTACCCATATTTGTCGTTAACGAGTTCGTTCCATTATTTGCAAACTAGGGTAAAGTACACTACATATTTTAATAATTATTCCTTGATCATTAGATCCATGACAAATATCCTCTAGGGAATAACTTGAACATAGTTTTAATAATAATAGGGGTATAAAATATTCAAGACCATAAATGTACACCGAAACTCAAATATCATAAATCTTAAATTTTAAATTGTAATTTATATTTTCACTTCATAATGAGTTGTTTTTAAAACAACAATACATTAAATAAGATGTATATAAGGTGAAAAAAATTGAAATGCAGATCCCACGTTGTAGAAACGTGAAACCTATTTTGGCAATTTGTTTAAAGTTATATTTTCACAGTTACACAATAATAAGTGTAGCAGTTGATTTATCTATTTAAAAAAAATACAGTATATTTTTTATTTGTGTAAGGATACATTGCACATATTCTATTTACATATTTAGAAATGTGCCATTTATTTTAGAACGAACAAAAAATCTCAACATTTATTATGAGAATGGAAGAAAAATTGGAAAATAGTGAAAATAAGGGAAGTGTTGGAAAATAGAAATTTAACATGATCATAGAAATGAATTCAAGATAACTTGAGGAATTAATCATAATTTGGACATAAACGAATAGTGACCGTAGAGATTGATTGTCCAAATTTTGTATTTAGAAATGTTTAATTTTCATATCATTAATAATTTTCCAAGTTAGTTAATCTTATCCCTTTCAAATAAATGTCTTTCAATAAAATTTCAAATCCAAAATTAAATCTTGTCTAGATACTATTTTCAAAAACAAAATGAATGGCAACGTTTAGAAATTATCATATATAAATTACTCGCAATTAAAACAACAAAATCAAACGGTGTTAAGAAGTCTCGGTCTTCCATTCAAGAACAAACAAGAATGGAAGAATGGGAAGGTTTTCTACGTGCACATAGATATGATTCCTATTTTAATTCCTCACCGTCGCAATTACATGAAGATCACATAGTGTGGAGTTTTGAAGAGAATAAGATATTCAAGGATTCTTTAGCCGAATTAGATCTTTCTTGTCCTAATTTCTTTGAGAATCTTGCTTCTAGGGTTCCTTTTAAAACAATTGAGCATGTCAAAAGCCACTATCAAGCTCTGATAGATGATATAGAAATGATAGAAGCTGGTCTCATTGATCCACCCGAGTATAAAGATAAAAATCAAGGTGACTTAAAAGCTGCCGAAAATGGACAAGGAACATCTTCAAATCAGCAAATGGAAACGGATGGCCAGATTAATAGAAAGGGAGTCCCCTGGAGTGAGGAAGAACACAGGTATTTCTTTTCATGATAAATCTTTGAAAACAATATATTTTTTTCCAAATTATTCACTCCCATTTTAGATTTTTGATTACTTTCAATATTTCTTTAGTTGTAAACTTCACAATGTATGTTTATAAATTGGAGCATGACATCTAAAATTAATGCTTTATGCTTCAATATTCAAACTATAAAACATTTTTTTTGATTTTTTTATAATGGCGGCGCAATTAATAAGATCTTCTATTAACTGTTTTTCTTAGCACATTATATAGATTCCATATGTGTGTGCGCACACACACTTATAAAAAGGAAAAAAAAAACTCATTTAAATAACTATATATATACATATACATATATATATATATATATATATATATATATATATATATATATATATATATATGTTGTTATTTTTTGTCTCTTTAGAAATTTAGTAGATATATTGTTTTTTATATGAAATGCAAGTAAACATCAACTATTGAAATGAAAGAATACAATTTTCAAGATTATATATGAGGATAGAAATTAAACATAAAAAATCAAAAGTACAAGAAATAATTCCTTTTGGGGTACTCTCTTTTTTATTTTTTTATTTTATCTATGAGAATTTTTGGCCAGAGACAAGCCTTTCACAATGATAATTTCGCAAAAATACCATCTATGATTTTGGTTAATTCAATTTTATTGTTTGCATTTGTAGGGATCTCAACAAAGTAAATGAATTAATTTGAGGATGACAACAAAAATTAATAGTTTTGCTTAGATTCAAATATAAGTCGCATTCTGTAAAAGTATTTCTTAAAAAGGTCAGGTGAAGTAAACATATGTCTGGTTCTTTGAAATTTTTATACGCCTCTTCATTGCCATATTTTTTTTAAATTGCAATTAATATTTTTCTAAGATCATCTTTTTATTGGTGTCCTTTTCACGTTCTAGAGTAAGTGGCTTGTTAATTTTATGGAACGAAATTAGGAAATATCGAGTATGTATGTGCATGCAAATGCATGCTCCTCCCATCTATAAAAAATGTATTATTTTCTTTTTTTTTCGATAATCTATTTTAATTATTTTTCTACATTGTAATATATATATATAGTATAAATGGGAACTTGTCCTTGCTACAATATAATGAACAGTTTCAAGTGCCAAATTTCCCATTTTGCCCTCACTAAGTTGTCCCTTTCCCATTTTGCTCTTAAAAAAAAGTTTTTTTTTTTTAAATTTAAAAAAAAAAAAAAAATACGTGTTGAAAGGCCCTTGTTTGATATGCAGATGATCAGACAGCTATGGTTTGACTTAGCTGTCAGATATTAGTTGAATTGTGCAGCGGAATAAGTGAAGCTTGAAGTAATGATAGGACAAAGAACACAATGAAATAATGCAAGTGTGTGAATGTGTTTGCAGAAATATAATAACACAGAGAATTTAAAGTGGTTCAGAGTTCACTCCTCCTACATCCACCCCCACTGTCAATCTTGACAAGTGAGATCAATTTTATTATAATCTTAATCAACAAGAATTACAAATGATTGATAAGGCAAGTTCCTTTGAACTTCCTTTTCCTAATTAGTACAGTCAACTAGGGATACACTTAAAGTACAGTCTTAAGTGTTTTTACAACTTGAAGTACAGTCTCAAGATTTTACAAAATAACTAATACACTCAAGGTACAGTCTTGAGTGATTACAAACTATTTCTTCACCTAAAGTACAGTCTTAGGATTTGGATTTTGTGAATTAACACACTGGGGTTGTTGTTGTTGAAACAGGGGTTTAAGGTTGAAGGTTTTTGGTTTTGAAAAGTGTTTGAAGGGTAGGGATTGGTGTGTAGGGATTTGTGTGTAGGGATGAAAGGGAGAGGTTTATGGAATGTGAAGAAGAGTATTTTTCAAGAGTATTTTGTGTAGAGGATGAACTCCTCTATTTATACCCTTCAATGTAGCCGTTGGAATATGACTGTTGCAGCTTTATTAATGAGCCTTGACTGGTCTTTGCCCCACTTGTCCACTTGCAGGTCTTCATGAGCTGGCTTGAGCTGAGAGCTTCCAGAAGGTCTTCAATGGTCTTCAAAGGTGAACTTGATAGCTGTGAGGGTACAGTATCCATCATGGTTGAGATTTTGGCATCAAAGAATGAGACAGAGTATTGGCTGTCTGAGGGACTGAAGCCATAGCTGTCAGATCATACCAAGGCTTAGCTATCAAAGATGATCTCTAATAAGGATTGAGATGTACTTGATTATCTTGATATCTTAGAGGGGGAATATGATTCATGTTATTGATTGATTGTAACTAAGGTATAAGGTAGAATCATAACTGTCATACTCATAGCTGTCAGATAAACTGAAAGATGAATATGATAGATTTCCTCTTTTGATATAAACCCTGTTCTATATATATATTCCTTTATCAAAACCAACTAACTGAGACATTGATCAAAGTTAGGTCCTAACAATTTCCCCCTTTTTGGTAAAGGAAGATCTATTTAGAACATGTCTTCACAGTTAATGATAAGAGAAATAATAATGAAAGAAATAATTCAGGGATTCATATCATGCACAAGTAATCAGAATGAGATAGAAATACTTGGATTTGATCTCAAGATGAGAGAAGTTCACATATTACAGCCATAAAAAAACTAATCCAAACAACAAGATTGTTTCAACCACAAAAAAAGTTCCATAACAATACAATTCAATCATCAGCCAGTTGATCATAGAATTCTTCTCTCTCTTGTCTTGCTGAAAGGAGCTCATTTCTTTCTTCCTCCAGCTCTCTTCTCATTTCTGGTTCAACTCCTCTGTAATAGAACTCATTGTTCCATTCCCAAGTCATCCTCTCATCATATTTGAAGAACTTGTCTTCCTTTGCTTTCAGTTGGGCCCTTGTAAGAGGCATCTGATCATTTCTTATTCTCATTGTGCCCCACAAATGCTTCTTCTTGTTTCTTGCTTTCTTGCTTTTCTTTGGCACATGGGATGGATCTGGTTGAGGAACAGGGGACATATGAAATGGGGCTTGAGCTTCAGGAAAAGATTGAGTGGATTGCTGAGGAGGGTTGGTGATGGAAGGAGATGAAAATATTATTGGAGAGTCTTGATCTGGGCTTGAAGGATCATCATCATCATCATCACTGTCAGAGTCTAGAGTCTGAGGAAAGATCAATAACATTATTGGCCCTGCTTTGGCTGACAGCTACGGATTCTCTAAACTCTTTGATCTCAGGAATAGAGATCAATTTCATGAAGTGAGAGTTTTCATTGGGTGAGTTGAAGAGAATGGGATCAACAGAGATGATGGGTGAAAGATAGGGCTCAATGCCTGGATTTAGGGTTGGGGGAAAGATATTGACAATTTTGCTTATTAAAAGCATTAGGGCACACTTTTGTTCAAACAGAGAGAGAAAGAATAATTTTGCAAGCTCAATGCACAAGGTGAAAACTAGACCTTTTGGCATAAAGAGACAAGAATTGAGTGATGGAGAGAGAAATTGGCTGAAAAGAACTTCCCAATCAATAAGTGTATTGGGAGTGATGAATTTTGGGAAGGATGGGATTTGGTGAACAAAATTGGAGGTTGATGAGGTCCTTGACACTTTCCACTCTTCATAGGCAAAGAATACTAATCCTGCAAGATTTCTTGCCACCATAATCAAACCATTTCTTGACAGTTCCCAGGATTTTGGATAGGTAAAGGGGTTTGCAATTTCTGGGAAATGAGTCACATGGGCTAACCTTGTCCTTGCTGCCTTGATGGAAGAAATAGAAAAATCAATGCCACAGCTAAGCATCCAAGGTTCTTTCTTGGGAAGGAAGGCTTGATTTAGAGTGGGAGGAATGGTATGGCTTGGAGGGCTGTCAGGACTGTTGGGGAAGTGATCACTGTCAGACATATCTTGACCTTGTCCAGCTAGGATTGGACTCTGAGGGGAGGCTTCAACAAATTCATTTTCAGGGATTGGAGAAATTGGCTTGGAAGGAGCAGAGGCATGGGTTGAAAAAGTTGGGATTGAGACAGATGATTGACCAAGACCTTGCTTGAGGAGATCAGAACAAAATTTGGATTTTAGGAGGTTTAAGGCTGCCCTGACTTCTCCCTTGGTCAACTTTTGCTCAAGAATAGTTACAAGGGTTGCCTCATTTTCTGGGGTTCCATCAAACACAAGTCCCTTGAATGCATTTAGGATTGTTTCTCCCTTTGAGACAAGATTGGGATCAATTTCAACACCAACCTTCTTAAGGCTTTGAATGACCTTAGATGTCTTATCAAGATTCCCCCTATCAATTTCAACAGTTGGGGCAGGTTCATTCACAGACTCAGTCTCAGGTATAGAAGGGATAGTTTGGATATCTACATCCAGAGCTGTCACCTTTGGATTACTGGATGACTCTCCTGGTCCACTTCTTTTCTTGATAAACCTAGACCTGAGTTCATCTATGGCTATCACTGTCTCTTCCTTACTTAGAACATCATCAAGAAAAATGAGAGCAGCCTTTTCAGTATCAGGGTTCCCATCCAACTCAATAGCATCAATGGCTCTTAAAATATTGGCTAACTGTTGAGGTTGGGTAGAGGGGATATTTTCATCAGTGTTCCCCCTTAAAGGTTGCTTCTCTGATTGTTCTTTGAGGTTAAGGATAGCTTCTATGGCTGACTGATGACCAGAGCTAGGTGTGGATGACTTGTCCACTCTTGGACTGACAGTAGTGGATTTTGGAGAAAGGGAAGGGGTATTTATTTTGGTTTTCTTGGCCTTGGGTGCTTTCTTTTCAGGTTTTCTTTTCTTTGACAAGGATTTAGAAGGAATGGATAAGGAGGATTGTACCTTGGATCTGGTGACTGCCTGCCTGGTAGGGATAGCTGTCAGAGGTTGTTTGCCTTTGTGCAGAGTTTTGGATAAGTTAATGGCTGCCTGAAGCTCTTGAGGGTCTATGTTATCATCACCAACATTAACTTGACCCATGGTGTCAACCTCATGACTGTCAATAGCACCCCTTTCTTCATTATCCTTATCATGGCTGTCAGACAAGGTTGTTTCACTGTCAGCTACCTGATCATCCTTGTTTTTGCCCTTATTGCCATGAGATACCACAGTCTTTTTCAACAACCCTGTGTTCTTCAAATTGGATTTTACACCCCTCTTTATTCTCCCACTTGTAGCCAATGCTATCAAGTCCTTCCAGTGTTCAATCTTCTTTCTTGTTTCTTCTTGCAGTTTTTCTTGAGTTTCAATAAAGCTACTAGTGCTTACATCATCTCCAGCTCTCATCACAGCTTCTTTCTTTTGTTTTAATACAAAGGTTCTTTCATTGAAGCACTTTGTCTCTGACAGCTTCACAGTCTTCAGCCATTTCTTGTGTAGAGGAGGATTGAGCTTAGGAATTAGGACTTCAAGAATTCCACTCATGAATCTGAAGTTGTTCATCTTTCCACCTTGCTTCTTGAATTTCAGAGTAGAGGTTGAGGCTGCAAGCTGGAAATTGTGGAGAAGAACAATGCACCAGTTTGTGTCTTTGGTCATCAGGCTCAGCATTTGTTTCCATTCATTTGATCCCATTTGATCAAATGAAGATTGCTTGCCATCAATGGCTTTGTTGACCACATCCATAAGAGTTGATTTGAAAATATCAGCTTTGTCCTTGACCATTGCCTTGTCCTGTACACTCTTGAAGTCATGAACTTTAACACCAAGGAATTTCTCATACACAGTCTTCAATCTATCTGACCCTCTATCCCATATGTTTTTCACAGCATCTTCTTTGTTTGGGATCCCATAGACTTCACTTACCATTTCTTGAGTAATGGTTATCTTAACATTGTCTATGGTGGCAGTTATTGAATTGTTTTCCTTGTTTCTCCTTCCAACAAGGTAAATCTCTCTCGCACGCTCTTCATAAATTGGAGGTCTGGCTCCCATGAAATCAAGCAATTCATTGACCTCAAGAAGTTCTTTGATGAGTATTCCAACTTCAGATTCATAGAAGCTAGGTTTAATGAAGTAGCTGTGAGCATCTGGGTAAAATGCTTTTGATTCTGCCATGGATGGTTAAAAGAATTAGGGTTGAAGAAATTAGAAGGTGGATTAGTGAGGGAAAGAGACGAATTTTAAACAAAGGGTTAATGAAACAGGAGTTTTGGTTATTACGAAAGGAGAGAGACAAATAATGAGTGGAGAGTGGGTTTTAATGAGCATTGGGGGTTTCAAAGTTTAGTAATTGTTCATATGAACAGTGGTTTTTGCCCTTCCCCACGTTGAGGCATTAACTCCCACAGAACACAAGAAGAACATTCTCTTTTTCAAGAATTTTTGCAGGTGAAGAGATGGCTAAGGAAGTGACAATTGTGAGCAATTAACACGATCAAATCACCAAGAAAGTTGCTTTAACCTAGCTGAGAGAGAAATATTGACAGTTAAGTCTAGTTTGAATGATGATGGCTGTCTGAGATAGCTATGGGGAAACTTGCCTATAAAACAATGACAATTTCAGAGGAAACTCATTCTGATTGTTTTATAAAACAAATGTGTAGATTTTCCTCAAAGTTTAGTCTCAAAAAGATGGCTCAAACAGCAAAACAGTTTGGTTTTTGGGAAGAATTGTGAGAATGATTTGAGGGGGGATGAAATGGAGATAGAGATAGAGTTATTCAATGTAGTTGAAAGTTCAGAGGGAGTGAGTGACAGAGGTAAGAACAAGAGAGTGAGAGAAGATCAGGACTATGGTGTCAAGGAGGTAGCTGTCAGAGAGAAAATTGACAGTAGAGAGGGAGAGGGAATAAGGCTTTTTGGAAAGACTATCAAGGTTGATCATGGTGAGTCCAGTAAGGAAAAGAGTAAGGTAGAGAGGGTTTATACATTGGGGGAATTGGTTAAGAAAGATAGGGCTCAGACAGCTATGGAGAGGGGCTTAGCTGTCAAGAAGAGGGTTGAGCCTGAGAAGCTGTATACTCCTGTGAGCAGGGATTCACTCTCTCCAGGGGTTGGTTTGTTGGAGGGGAGAGGTGATAACTTTGCTGGAGTGCATGTATCTCCTTCTTCAACAATATCATACCTATTCAACCAGGTAATAGGTTGCTTTAGCCCTGTCAGAAGAGGGTTGAGCCTGAGAAGCTGTATACTTTTAGAGGCACATGCCCATCAAGCAAAATTTGACCTATTTTATCTTATGTTCTTTATTTCTTTGTTCATATGTTTATTATTTATTTATTTTAAAAGAAGAATGATTACTTAACTTCATGAGGAAGAAAGAATGAGATGACAATCCACAACGTTTGGAGTCTCATTCTATATGGTTAGGTTAATACAGTTTAACAACCTTAAAACGCAATCGGCTGCAGCCATCGCAAATCCAACAACAATAAATAGAACAAGCATCAAAATGAATGACGGTTTGCGCTTGGAACTATGGAGGGGCCGATAGGGTTGAGATCTTAAAGAAAAGAAATATTAAGCTAAAATCATCGTTTAATACCGAAAATCGAGCTCCTTCTTACAATATTCGTCCAATACAAAATAAAATGGTGACACATGTTAAATAGTTGGATAAATAATTCTATTACAAAAGGTGAATGCATACAAAACAAATGAAATTTTGTCAAAAGTAAAAAAAAAATTATTTATTGAAATTATTTTATTATAAGATTTGACTGGGGATGGGAGCCATTAGTGACTTCCTAGAGTTGAAACTTTGAATCAACTCATGTATACACTTTTCGTTCAAAGCTGAGTTTGAACTTTTTAGACAAATCTTCTCAAAACTAGTATGATCTCATTGCTCTTGTTAGAAAAAGAAAAAAGAATAAGAAAAAATGCTGCATTTGACTCATCAAGTCAACTATTTCGTACATCAATTTAAGGCCTCAATAATAAAGGGTAGAAATTGCAATTCAAATATTTGTTTCCAAAAGTATGTTCTGTAATTTTTTATTAAAATTTAGAGAGAGAAGAAATAAATAGAGGCAAGGTAGGAAATCTAGGTTCACAAGAGCTAATTAGTTCTTGTGGAGCACCTATAAGTATATATTCTTTCTTTTACCTTTTTATAATAAAAAATAGTCAAATAATTAAGCAAAACCAAATTAAAGATGTTGAAGGGGCCTAAGAGTGTGGCACATTGCATAGTTTAGTTGTAGTTTTGCTTGATTAGTAATTTTTTAACCATTAGAAGTGTGCGATAAACAATAATTATTTTCAAAAAGCTATAATCACTTCACTAACCGTTAAGCTTTTCCAAAAGGTTCTCCCAACGAGTCCCCACTCACTCGCTTGCTAGTCAAGCTAAAGGGACAAAACGGGTTGAACCAACCTTTGACCGCGGTCAAGGTATAGAGGATGTTATGGAGATAGATGATGACGAGGAGAAAGGGGAAGAAGCTCAATCAAATCCTCACCGCGAGAAATCCAAAGCAAGATCCTTGGCTCACACCAGGGGGAAGGCCGCAATTGCTCGTTCTAAAAAACCAAAAATGGATAGCAAGAGCCCGGAATTCATCAAATTTACGCATCAAATGTGGGAAACCCACCAGCAAACTTCTATGAAGTGTGGCCGCACCATGGATGCCTTTGCTGATAAAATTGCCCGGGCACCAATACAAAAAGGGAAACCCCCCAGATCGAAACATATGATGGCTCCACAAATGCCAAATGCCATATGGGACGATTTGAAGGGCAAATGGCCCTATTCTCTTCTGATGAGGCAGTAATGTGCAATGCTCTGGCCGCTACCTTCACGGGCAAAGCCTTATCTTGGATGCTAGCCCTTAGGCCCAAATCCATAAAGAGCTACAACTAATTTAGGCATATCTTAATGAATTCATTTGCGGGAGCAGGCGAGCCTGCGAGGCCAAAAACCGACCTAATCAGAATCAAAAAGACTGGAGCGGAGACCACGAAGTCATACATCACTCGGTTCAGAAAGATGTCCGAGCAGATAGTAGACTTGTCTGAGAGTGACATCCAGCTCTGTTTTGAAGGCGGTCTCTCCAGCAGCTTCCTGAAAATGAACTTTGCCTCCAACCGGCCTAAGAACGTGGAGGAAATGTATGAGCGAGCTTCTGCCATTGCCTCAGCAGAAGAGCCAAATGAGACCGTTGCTCGCGGACCAGCCAAGGAAAGAATTAGCCAGGTCCAAGAACGGGTCAGGGATCCAATCGCGGCAATAATCAGGGGAAAAACCGAAGCTGCGGTACAGACAAGCTTAGAAAATTAATGGATGAAACAGTTTTCACCCCCCTGAACTCATCACGGGCAGCTATTCTGAAAACTATGGAAATTCCCCCTCCTTCACCAATGGGCAGAAAGCCAAACGAGAGGAGTCGGGCAAAATTCTATGATTATCATAGTGACCATGGTCACAACACAGAAGATTGTTTCCAGTTGAAGAGGATCATTTAGCAAAAGATCAATAATGGGGAATTGATCAAGTGGGTACAGGGCCATAATGCCAACAATAATACCCAACAGGCACGACATCAGTGTGGCCCGAGAGGAGGGAGAGAGAAATTAATGACGAGGTTGAGTTGGAGACTTATGACATCAATTTCATTGGAGTAGAAGCTCCCTCCAACAAACAACTCTCACTCCAAATCAAGACTCTTGAAAAGGTCTTCTTAATTCCACCCATGGCTCCAGAAGAAGAGCAGGAAATTGGGTTTAAAAGGAGTGAACTTGCCTCCACCCTTTTCCATTCAACTCAGCCCCTCACCATTCATATGCGGATCTCCCGAGCAAACATTGGCCGAGTTCTAATTGATACGAGTGCAGCCAAAGACATCCTTTACTACCATACCTTAGTAGGGATGAAGATGACTGAGGCCCATCTCACTCCCTATGCCGGTCTGCTTGAGGGGTTTACAAATCACACCGTCAGTGTGAAGGGGACTATTGATTTCGAGGTGACTATTGGGGAGAAGCCCATGCAAAAAATGGCAAAGATCATGTTCATGGTGATTGATCTGCCATTCCAGTACAATGCTATATTAGGCATGACCGTACAGGCCGTACTGGGAATAATTGCTTCGGTCCCCCACCAAAGAATCAAATTTAATACTCCGGGCGGAGTTGCAACCATCAAAAACCAGCCCGACAAATTCCTCCGGACATTGGAGGAGAAGAGAAAAGTAGAGAAAGGCCAGACCTCCTGCCCGCAAAAAGAGTGTGAGGATAAAAAAACAAAGGCAAAAGCAAAGAAATCAGCCCACTGCCCGAGCTAATTGGCATGCTATCTTTTCACTCCGCCAAGGTTGAGCTCAAGAAGAGCAAGAGGGCAAAAAGGTTGGCTCCCATTGAAGGAGGCTACATTGATAGAGGAATTATGGGAGACATAGACCGAGAGGTTATATACTCCATGTCCGCTCTCCCATAAGCAAGAGCCAACCCCCCAGCAATCGTAATAGACTCCCTCCATAACCGAGAAATAAGCGACCTCCGGCCTAACAACGAGCTCGAGGAAGTGGTAATCAATTTCCACTATCATGAGCAAACTGTTAAGGTCGGGCTGGAAATTCATACAGAGGAGAGGAGGATCTTAATAGAATTCCTCCAAAATAACTGTGATGTGTTCGCATGGAGGGTGGAAGACATGAAAGGAATCACCGAGGACGTGTTCCTCCATAAAATTAATGACGATTCAACCTTCAAACGAATACACCAAAAATTGAGATATTTCTCTCCTGAAAAGGAAATAGCGATCAAGGAAGAGGTCGAGAAGATGCTTAAGGCGGGGATAATAAAAGAAATATCTTATCCTAAGTGGCTGGCAAACGTGGTCATGTTGAAAAAAGCCAATGACAAATGGAGGATGTGCGTTGATTTCACCGATCTCAACAAAGCATGCCCCAAAGACTGCTTCCCTCTTCCCCGCATTGGCCATTTAGTAGATTCGATAGCCGGACACAGATTTCTAAGCTTCATTGATGCATACTCCAGCTATCATCAAATCAAAATGGCTCCCGAAGACGTCTTCTCTGTAGCTTTAGTCGATGCGGGCAAGATGTACTGCTATACAATGATGCCTTTTGGGCTGAAAAATACAGGAGCCACCTATCAACGGATGGTCAACATTATCTTTAAGGACCAATTGGGCAGAAATATGGAGGCCTGTATAGATGACATGGTCATAAAGACAAAAGAAAATTCCCACGATCTTGACGTGGAAGAAACATTCTCTAACTTGCGCCGCAACAATATGAAACTAAACCCCCTTAAATGTGCATTTGGGGTGAAAGCGGGCAAGTTCCTTGGATTAATGGTCAACCAACGAGGAATTGAAAGTAACCTAGAAAAAATTCTAGCGCTGTTAGACATGAAGCCTCCTGCATGCGTGAAAGACGTGCAAAAACTCAATGGGCGCATCACCGCCCTTGGCCGTTTCATTTCGTGGTCTGCAGAGAGATGCCTCCCCTTCTTCAAAACTATAAAAGGGGGGAAGAAAGCTGGCGAGTTCGCATGGAACAAGGAATGCGATCAAGCTTTTGAAGAAGTTAAGAGATACCTCGGGCAGCCTCCTCTACTCAGCAGCCCGGTGCCCGGGGAAGAGCTTTTTCTATTTTTAGCGGTCACTGATCTGGCAGTAGCCGCTGTTCTTGTAAGAGAGGAAAATAACTCTCAAAAACAAGTTTATTATGTATCTAAGGCTTTGTCTGCCGTAGAAGTTCGTTATCTTAATATAGAAAAATTAGCTTACGCCTTTCTTATATTTGCTCAAAAATTACGAGCTTACTTTTCTGCACATCCTATAATTGTACTTACCGAGGCCCCACTTAAAAAGGTTTTACATAAACATGAATCCTCGGGGAGAATGCTAGCATGGTCTATAGAGCTCACTAAGTTCCAGATCACCTACTCCCCCAGAAGGACTATCAAAAACAAGCCTTAGCTGATTTTGTGGCAGAAACGTCATTTAAACTAGCGGACAGGGACCTAGGGAAGAGAAAGAGGGTAGAACCCGAGGAGGTCCAAGAGAGCTCAGAAGCTAAAATTATACCGCCCAAAGAGCATCCCGAAGAAGTGTGGACTTTGTTCGTGGACGAATCTGGGAGCAAGTTATTAAGCAGAGCGAGCATACTCTTGATCGCACCCTGTGGGGAGAAATTTAAGAGAGCCTTGAGATTCAAGTTTGAAGCATCAAACAATCAGGCTGAGTATGAAGTAATAATAGCAGGCATGGAATTAGCCAGAGACTTGGGAGTTCAAAATATCGAGATAAGTAGTGACTCTCAGCTCATAGTGAACCAAATAAAGGGGGAATATGACACGATCAACCCAGTTCTAGCCAAGTACTGCGGTCTGGCCAAATCCCTTCTCAAAAGCTTCGAATACTATGAGCTAAACCAAGTAATGAGAGAGGAAACACGAAAGCGGACCTCCTCTCCAGAATCACCGATCAAGAAATCATAGACATAGATGTTGACTGCCAAATAGAGTTCGCAGAAGCACCTGCTATAAATCAGATTCAGATCAACAACATTGAGGATTAGGAAAGGGATTGAGTAGATGAAATCAGAGATTACATCAAAAAGGAAACCCTCCCCGAGGACCAAGCAAAGATTAGGCTCATCAAAAAGGTTTCCGCAAAATACACGATCCTAGATGGAGTATTATATCGGCGATCATTCACCAAGCCTTTGCTAAGATGTGTCAAAACTCATATGGTCACCAATATACTCTACGAAGTCATTGAGAGAGTTTGTAGCGGACATCCGGGTGCTCGCACACTCTCGTACAAGATTAAATTCCAAGGGTTTTATTGGCCAACAATAAGGAAAGTTGCCGAAGAATATGTAAGAAAGTGTGATAAGTGCCAGCGGTTTGCGGACATTCCTAGACTCCCATCAACAGAGCAGACTTTGGTAATACCATCGTGGCCGTTTGATACTTGGGGGATCGATTTAATAGGACCATTCCCAACCGCTCAAGGTAGCATTAAGTACGTAGTAGTGGCTGTGGATTATTTTACAAAGTGGACAGAAGCAAAAGCTTTGGCCACTATCTCCGAGGAGAATGTTATCAATTTTGTCCATGATCACATCTTGTGCAGATTTGGGGTTCCACGAGCAATAGTCTCGGACAACGGCACTCTGTTCGCTGCAAAATTTACAGCTGAATGTGAGAGAATGAAAGTACAACATCGTCACCCACAGTAGCTTTCCCCCAAGGGAACGGTCAGGCTGAGGCCGCGAACAAATTAGTCCCCTCCGCCCTAAAGAAAAATTTGGAAGGGCGAGAAGGATGCTGGTTAGACGAGCTCCGGACCGCATCAAAAATTCAACAGGTGAACTCCTTTTTCACTCACGCACAGATCAGAGGCAGTTGCTTCGGTAGAAGTAGCCTTACCCTCGTACAGAGTCACGGACTTCGATGAGTCTCAAAATGAGGCAAACAGAAGGTATGACTTGGAAGATCTCGAAGAAAATAAAATGCGGGCAAATGAAAAAAATGGTGAACTACAAGCAGAAAGCCAATAAGCATCATGATAAGAGAGTGAGTAAGAAAAGTTTTCAGTTGGGGATTGGGTGCTACGAAATGTTGAAGTACAAGGGACCCAAACCGGCTTCCACAAACTCTCCCCGAAATGGGAAGGTCCGTACGAGGTTACCAAAATTATCAAAGAAGGAACCTACAAATTGCGGACAAGAGAAGGAAAAGATCTCAAGAATGCTTGGAATAGCGATCACCATAGAAAGTATTATTTTTAAATGTTATATTGTAAAAGGTTGATAGTGGAAACAAATGTATAAATAGCAAGGCATTTTTTGCATAAAAACTGTTGTAGAAATTTTTGTAGCAATATTCTCACAGCCTAAATGGCAAAGGTGATTGCCCGCCAAAAAAAAAAAACGGATGCCAGTAGGTGCAAGGGCCAATATAAGAGCCCCTACCTTCTAATGTGCAAAGGTATCTTAAGATCGCATGCATATATGTACAAAGGCCATCAAGCCCGTACACGATTGAGGACAAGACCCTCAGTCTTGTTCGCATGAACCACCAATAGTGGATATAGATGCCCGTGGGGACAAAGGCCAAAACAGTGCCCGTACCCACAAAATGCGCGTAGGCCTCATTGGCTGTTTATTGCATGCCTATATGTATAAAGGCCAACATATGAGCCCGTACATAATCGCGAACAAGACTCTTAAGAGTCCAAAAGCGTGAACCACCAATAGTGGATACAGATGCCAGCACCGGCTGACTCCTGCTGTTGCGCGGACTATAGCCTCACAACCACAATCTTCATGCCCAAATGAAAGTAGCTTGCCTTGGCTCTTTCGAATTACGCCATGGACTTGAAAATCTAAATAAGCATAAGTGGAGGGGAGTGATCAAAAAAAGTTCAGAGCCAAATAGACGAAGTGGGGTCAAAACCTCGAAATCGTCTAAGGCCATAACAAACGCGATCATAGAGAAAAGGGCTGGCTCTCACAAAAAACTCAAGCGGTTTTAAATAAAGAGTTATCAACTCATAAACGCGATCAACATGTATTGCCATGCCCATGACCGCGGCATTGAGTTTGAAATAATTATTCAAAGGTCATTCAAAGATGAAAAAAGGAAAATCAAGAATACGAGCTCAAGTAAAGCACTGATATAAGTATCAAAAGTATTCAAATATTGCAAAAACATAGAACAGCCCAAAAAGACAAGAATGATTGAAAAATACTTTCTATTAATGGGTAAAAATGATTACAAAGATCCTACAAATCTATTACAAAAAGAAAGAGAAAAATCCTAAGCTATAGGTTGGGTATATCCGGGAGCGTCCTCCTTGATAGCTTCAATTTCTGGAGTTGGAGAAGGAAGATTTTCAATTGAATGAGCAAGAGCTGGTTCAGTAGGAGCAGGAGCTAACCGCGATCCAAAAATATTGCTGACTGCAGGCCCGTCGGGAAACAGGCGAGCAGCAGCAGCATCATATGATAACTCTTTCAAACCAAACCTCATCTTATCCATTTTGTCCATGAGGCTTGGAACGGTGACCGCGGCCACAGGAGGCAAAGCTGAGGCAGCTGCAAGCTCCAAGTTGTCAATTTCCTCCTCAGCCACCAGAGGGACCAGTGCATGCCTGGGCAGGCAATGAACATCTGTGGAGATCAAGGATCCTATTAGGGCCAATTGCTCCACAGTGAACTTTCCCGTAGCAGCAAAGTTCCTTAGTTGTGTCTTGCATCCCAGCTCGTATTGAGCAGTAGCTTCTGCCATCAGCTCGTCCTGGTACTCCGAGGATTTTTTTAAACTCCTCAACTTCCTCCTTGCGGGCAGCGGACAGTTGGGCATCCTTTTCTAGCTCGAACTGCCTCAGGGGAAGCAGCTCTTCAGAAAGCTGATCAGCCTTAGCCTCCAAAGCTAGAATATGCTTATTGGAGGCCTCCAACTTGTCCGTAAGCTCCTTATTTCTCTTCTCCAGCAGCTCCTTCTGCCCGTGGAGTGCATCCCGCATCCCTTGGCCTTGTTAAGAGACTTATTAGTTGCATCAAGCTGGCCAATGAAGCCCTTCAAATCTGCCTCCTTCTCAGTCAGAGAATCTGATAGAGTATTCACCTTGTCCTCCACCTTCATCAAGGCCTTGGACTTTTCAGAGATTTCTCTCAGCCGCATAACCTTATTGCTCAGCTGCAGAAGAGAGTTTCGATCAGTAGCCAGTCAGGAAAGGAAAGGTATGGAAAGAAAAATAAAGCCTAAGTTTACCTCCGTGACCGAAAGGCCAATGTCACCCATTAGGGCAGATACATTCTCCTTAGACCCAACATTCTTGTAGAAGTCTAGGGCGTAGAGACGGCTCAAGAGGCCAAGGCCTACTACAGATTGAAGCCCTCCGCGGGCATAGAGATATACCCCTTTTATTGCGGACACATCCTCAAGCTTATTCTTCAAACCCCACAAAGCTTTGCGTGTGTTGATGGGGAGAAGAGGGTAAGAAAGAGCGTAGACCGTGGCCCCTCTGGCTGGGGGAGTGGAGGCTGGAGCCGAGAAAGTGGAGGCTTGGGCATGAGCCACATCAGATCGATGGGTCCTTGGCTATTTGTCCTTGACCGCCCCTTCATAATCGAAGTAGACCTCTTCATATTTCGATCGTGTGACAAGTTGATATGGTGCGGTCACAAGCGGGAAAGGCTGGGGCCACGGATGGAAGAAGCCCCCCTTGGAGGCGAGCGGATCCTTAGCTTGAGGAATCCACTTGACTCCGCCGGCATGGTGCCCAAAGCCTTGTCCATAATGGGCAGAGAAACACCCACTGCAGCGACTTTTCCTAAGGCCGCTTGCCTCTCCGCAACCTCTTTCTCCTCTTGGTGTAATTTGTTTGCCTTCATTTGGGCAGTAGAAAGCTTGACCATATCAGGAATATTCAGTTGGATCTACACGAAAGAAAAAGAGTTTGATTAGAGAATAGTTCAAAAAGTGAGAAGCTTGGTTAAAAACAGTTCAAACAAGACGGGGAAAGAGACCGATCCACTCCTGAGGTTCGCGGTCGCGCCCACGTCATGCAAGTTTTGCAATTAGCCTAAAAATCAAAAAACTCGTGAACCCTTCAATCGGGATCACGGAGGCTGGGAGCCCAATGGTCACCCTAGGAGCATAGTAGCAACCATCCCTCCGAGGGGCCACCCTGCGAAAATCGCAACGACTCGTTGTTTATGATCGCACTCACGTCAAAGACCAGCTACACTCTCTCGATCACGAACTGGTCTAAGCGAAGAGCTAGAGAGATTTGAAGCTCTTCGGAGGCATCCGGGCTAGGGTAGGAGCCGACAGAAACCCTATCAGGGACATGATTCGTTGGTTTGGCAAAGGACCACCCAAATCTGGACTCAATGACCAGGATGTTTTTCTGGTTCCACTGGTCAAATTTATTTGTGGGGGCAGAGAATGTACAGGCATAATTGTTCTTAGTTTTCAGCCCAAGGTTGCCGTTGGTTATTTGGTTGGAGTAGAAGGCATATAGCCCGGAAAGGGAAGGTTCAAAATCCAAAACCCTGCAGACCGCTATGAAAGAGACAAGGGCTCGAATGGCATTAGGGGTCAGGTGCATGGGAAGACAGCGGTTGAAATTGAGAAAGTTGTTGATAAAGGGGTCAAGGGGAAGTCTCAGTCTGTTCTCAAACATTGTCCCCGCAGAAGATGCAGACTCTATTGTCTCCGCATACATCTGCCACTGTCTCCGGTCTCAGTTTCCCCTTCACCTTCACTTCTTGGAGTCCGTGGACTCGAAAGCAGTTGGGGTCAACGACGTAAGTTGTGTACAGCTCAGAGTCCCAGTCCGTGGGGGTTACCTCCTTGACTCTCCTCTTATGGACACGACCAGGATTGGGGCCACCGGCTGACTCTTTCCCCGGGCTGCAGTGGCATCCTCCTCAGGATCCTCCTCGAAGGCATCAACTATCTCCGTTGTCTTCCGGGCCGTGCCCGCAGCCATGCGGTCATCCTCCTCACGGTCATCTTCCTCGGTCTCCGCGCTCGAAGAGCCAAAGAGACCAGTAGATGACCCCTTGAGGGATCCTCTCCATCTCCGTCCACCTCCATATCCTCACCGTCATCATTACTCTCCAGGTTCACTACGGGCACAACAGGGGTCTCGGCCTGACTTCAGGATAAAGCTGTGTTAAGGGGTTCCACATTTAGGGGAGTGCTCCGGTCTTCGGCGGCCAGGCAAGAGTCCATATTCATCTGGTTGGGGTCCATTAGGGGAACTTTTTCCTAGTCGGTTATCACTCTGGGGTTATGAATCGCTCTCCTCACTAGTTCGACGGTGTTCAACGACTGGTCTCTCTCTCGGGGAAACCTGCAACAAACCCCCATCACAAAATTTCTTAATCGGTAGGTATCCCCTAACACCATCATATCACCGTTCACAATAAATTTTTTCTTGGCCTCCCACAACCGGGGTGGGACCCAAGGCCCCACTGATACTTCTCACAAAAATATTTAAAGCATTCCAAGGACAGCCTAACCCAAGTGTGGGCAACCTTTCTATAGATACCCCCTGACTGTTTACAAATAGCGAATGTATCTGGAGTATTCCCGTCTCCTAACTCTAAAGGACGGACAGGACCAAAGGTACGGGTCATCATTGATAAATAAATACAGAAGAAGAGGGAAATAAAAGCAAAATTACTTACGAAAGGAGGATCTGAGGAAGAAAACTCTAAGGAAGGTAGCACAATTTTTTCTCTCAAAACAGTTTGAAGGCTTGAAAGTGATAAAAGGGTTTGAGGAAAGAAGGGTTTGGTATTTATAGGCCTACCTATACGGGTCAACCCGTATTAATTAGCCCATAAACCGTTCCCCTCGAATCACGAACTGGCTCCAACGTTTGGAAATTTGAAATTTTGTCGGTTGGCATTTATTGCGCCTCTTGAATGGTTGACACGTACCCTCCGTACCTGACACGCCGTTTCATCTGCCAAGGGGTCCACCAGCTTAACCGGGAAGCAGACCAAAAAAGCTTCTACAAGCTTCCTCACGTGCCCCTCACGTGTGCCATTACGCAAGGGAATCAAAGCAAAACCAGCTAAAAAACATAACACTTGTGCCCGCAGAAATGCGATATGACCAAAGACCGAGCCTTGCAAATTTAGCTCCTCGCTCAGACCATAAATAATCTCTCACTTGGATCTAGGGGCCACTGATGAGCCCGAACCAGTTAGACCGGGCCCAAGCTCGGTCTGGTCCAAAGGCCAAGAATGGCGTGGCATACCCTAGACCGCCAAAGTCAAAATCGCGGATAGATAGACCTTCAGGGTCAAGACCGCAATCCTTTCAGATCGTCCCCATGGTGACCGCGGAAAACTAGACCGCCCGTAAGTTGGCCGCAGAGATTGTGACTGCTTTATCCGTGCCCGCGTCAATATCATTGACGCGCCCAAGAGGTTGACTGCGGTCTCATGCAAGACTTCCGGTTATCTCACCAAACTCCCGGTTAAAGCCAAAGCTTATTGAGCAAGTTTCCTAATGTGCTCTGACATAAAGAAGCCGGCTTATTCCCATCGCATTAAATGCGGCTCAGGCGCCTACTGTGTCATTAAATGTGCCACGCCAACTCTCCCAAATACACGGCTCCTGTCCACATCAACGACATCCCCTCTGCAAGTGAATCTTACTTTACTGGCAGACCCAATCCGATGCGGGCACGTTGTTGGATTTTGGGGTTACAAACGCAGTGGAAGATTTAACAAAGAACATCAAAACCCTATCCCTAAGATCCATCTAGCATGAAGAGATTAGAAATATATATATGAAATAGAATTTACATACCTTGAATGCGATTTGGTTTGTCAAAATAGATCTCAAAATTCAAGCCTTGAACTTTGATGTCGAATCTTCTAATATCCTTCTTCGAACTTGATGATGAAATCAACAATGGAGCTTCAAGCCTTAGGAGATAAAACAACCTCCCTATAATGGTAATCCACACGTGAACGAACCAAGAACTCCTTCTTGATGGATTGCTAGATGATCCTCTTGATTATTGAAACACTTTTCAATAATCTATGGCTGATTATGGAATTGAATCTAGGGTATTTTGATCTTTGATTCGTAATCAAAATCAAGATAATTGTGTTTATCAAGCCCTAAAATTCATATGTCAAAGCTGGGACAAAAGGATCATATTTATACTGGCTATAAATCCCTAACTCTTAGGGAGAAGAGTCCTTTTTCGAGCAAAAACGGATTTGCGGAAAACAGGGCTGAGCGGTTGCCCACCTAGGGCTGGGCGGTCGCCCAGTTGTACAGCGCCTGTTGTCTTATTCGAAACTCAACATGGGCGGTCGCTCACCAAAGCTGGGCGGTCGCCCACTTGTACAGTCTTTCATGCATTGTTTCGAAATACTCCTAAGCGGTCGCTCATGTTCACCTCGGCGGTCGCCCAAGTCAACAGTTGACTTGTGGCCGGTCGCCCACAAGGAATTATATTATGTTGGTAGTGAGTCAAAGCATGACCTCACAAGACATAAGTGACTTCTAGCAAATCATTATGTCCACCCAATTAATATAACATCAAAGCTTGATTCCTCGATATATCAAATGTCACAATCCCTTTGTCCACGATGTCCAATTGAACATGAGTCATATGGTCTATGTCAACTCATTCCGTTCAATGCTTTCTCGATTCTGAATATGTTGATAATTCAAATGCATTTAATCTCTATCAAATCACTTGAGTGTGGCCACACATTTCATCAACACTATTCATCGAGGGGACCAAGCAAACATCTCTCTTCATAAGAGTGACAAATCTCGTCTTGACTTGTCATTCTTCCCTACAAAGATCCAATCATGCTAACATAGCCCTTATTGCTATCCGATTAAAGATAGTGTTAGACTATATCAAACACGATATTCACCATGTGGAAGATGATGATAATCTCAGGTACTAAAGATTCAATAACACGACTATCATGAGTTTAATCATGACAACACACCATGTCATAAATCTCATAAGTAGGTCAAGTCCAGTACTCGTTCTCTAGCAAGTACCCATAAGTGTAATGTGCATCTCCATGCATATAATCATCTCCATGATTATCCATTACCAACTTATACTAGTTATTCACAACAACTAGGGACGCATTTCAAAATAATAAACATGTAAACATATAATGAACATAATAAACATGCTATATAATAAATGATAAAGATGATACATAACGGTTCAAGTTAAACATAACTATAGCCTAGGGAATTACACCAACAATCTCCACTTGTACTAGGCTCCATCTATTTATCTAATACCCATGGACCTCACATGACCATCATGCTTTGCATGTGCGAGGGGCTTTGTAAGCGGATCCCCAATGTTATCATCAGTTGATACTTTGCATATCTTAATGTCTCCCCGATTAATGAACTCTCGAATGAGATGGAAACGTCGAAGTATTTGTTTGGATCTCTGGTGTGACCTTGGTTCCTTTGCTTGCGCAATGGCACCATTATTGTCACAATAAAGTTCTACCGGATTAGTGATACTTGGAACAACTTCCAAGTCACTATTGAACTTCTTGATCCAAACTGCCTCCTTAGCTGCATCGGAGGCCGCTATATATTCGGCCTCGAGTAGTAGAATCGGCAATGGTACTACGCTTGGAATTCTTTCAACATATCGCACCTCCGTTAAGCATAAACACAAATCCCGACTGCGATCGGAAATCATCCTTGTCGGTTTGGAAGCTAGCATCTGTGTAACCTCTTACAACAAGATCTTCTTCCATCCCTCCAAATACCAAGAACGCATCCTTAGTCCTTCTTAAGTACTTAAGGATCGTCTTGACTGCCATCCAATGGTTCTCACCCGGATCAGATTGGTAACGACTTGTCATGCTCAAAGCATACGAGACGTCGGGTCTGATAGAACCAATAGCCGAAGCGTATGGAATATCATTCACCCCCTTTCGTTCATCAGTTGTCTTAGGATACTGAGTCTTACTAAGAGTAACACCATGACCCATTGGCAAGTTACCTCTCTTAGAATTTTCCATCTTGAATCTTCTAAGAACCTTGTCAATGTAGGTACTTTGACTCAAACCAATCATCCTCTTCGATCTATCTCTATAGATCTTGATACCAAGGATGTAAGAGGCTTCGCCCATATCTTTCATTGAGAAACACTTTCCTAACCAAGACTTGACAGCCTGAAGTGCAGGAATGTCATTTCCAATGAGTAAGATATCATCGACATACAATAAGAGAAATAGCACAACGCTCCCACTGAATTTTATGTATACACAAGGTTTATCTTCGTTCTTGATAAAACCAAACTCTTTGATTTTCTCGTCGAATCGAAGATTCCAACTCCTAGAAGCTTGCTTCAATCCATAAATGGATCTCTGCAACTTGCACTCCTTGTTAGAATTTCTTGGATCTTCAAAACCTTCCGGTTGTGTCATATACACATCCTCTTGCAGTTTTCCATTAAGGAAAGCGGTTTTGACATCCATTTGACATATCTCATAGTCATAATAGCAGCTATGGCAATCAAAATTCTAATAGACTTAAGCATGGAAACAGGCGAGAAGGTTTCATCATAGTCAACACCATGAGTTTGCCTACATCCCTTTGCTACAAGCCTAGCCTTGTAAGTATGCACCTTCCCATCCATGTCAGTCTTCTTCTTGAAGACCCACTTGCACCCTATGATTTTTACACCTTCGGGTGGCTTAATCAAGTTCCAAACTTGATTATCCGACATGGATTGCAATTCAGATTTCATGGCTTCTAACCATTTATCCGAATCGGGATTGGACATCGCCTATTGATAGGAAGTAGGTTCGTCATTCTCAATGACTTCCACTTCATTACTTTCCGACACGAGGAATCCATATCTCTCGGGTGCGGATCGTAACCTATCCGATCTACGATGGACTTGTGGATCTTGAACCGGTTCCACAACTTCTTGTGGACTTGGTTCAGTCTCTACTATCGGTTCCATGTTATTTTTGTGTTCTTGAATTTCTTCAAGATCAAATTTACTCCAACTAGTTCCTTTATCGAGAAACTGTTTCTCAAGGAAGGTACCATATTGAGCAACAAACACTTTGTTCTCAATGCGGTTGTAAAAGTAATATCCTTTGGTTTCCTTAGGGTAACCAACGAAAATAACCTTGTCAGGTTTAGGTGTTAACTTATCAGAGACAAGTCTCTTCACATAAGATTCGCAACCCCAAATCCTCATGAAAGACAAATTAGGTTTTCTTCCATGCCACATCTCATATGGGGTCTTAGGAGCCGATTTAGTAGGGACTCTGTTCAGTGTGAACGCAGCAGTCTCTAATGCATATCCCCAAAAGGATATAACGAATCATATCTAATAGGGTTCTATTCCTCCTCTCGAAAACACCATTCCATTGTGGTGTTCCGGGTGGAGTCAACTCTGAAACAATTCCACAGTCTTTGAGATGATTGTCAAACACCATTCAGCCGCATAACCTTATTGCTCAGCTGCAGAAGAGAGTTTCGATCAGTAACCAGTCCGGAAAGGGAAAGTAAGGAGATAAAAAGAAAGCTAAGTTTACCTCCGTGACCGAAAGGCCAATATCACCCATCAAGGCAGATGCATTCTCCTTGACCCCAACATTCTTGTAGAAGTCTGGGGCATAGAGCCGGCTCAGGAGACCGAGCCCTACTACAGATTGAAGCCCTCTGCGGGCATAGAGATCCACCCCTTTGATTGTCGGCAAGTCCTCAAGCTTATTCTTCAAAGCCCACTCAGCTTCACGTGTGTTGAGGGGCAGAAGAGGATAAGAAAGAGCGCAGACCGTGGCCCCTCTGGCTGGGGGAGTGGAGGCTGGAGCCGAGAAAGTGGAGGCTTGGGCATGAGCCACATCAGATCGATGGGTCCTTGGCTATTTGTCCTTGACCGCCCCTTCATAATCAGAAGTAGACCTCTTCATATTTCGATCAGTATGACAAGTTGATATGGTGCGGTCACAAGCAGGAAGACTGGGGCCACGGACAGAAGAAGCCCCCCTTGGGAGGCAGAGGCAGATCCTTAGCTTGAGGAATCCACTTGACTCCGGCCAGCATGGTGCCAAAAGCCTTGTCCATAATGGGCAGAGAAACACCCACTGCAGCGACTTTTCCTAAGGCCGCTTGCCTCTCCGCAACCTCTTTCTCCTCTTGGTGTAATTTGTTTGCCTTCATTTGGGCAGTAGAAAGCTTGACCATATCAGGAATATTCAGTTGGATCTACACTGAAAGAAAAAAAGAGTTTGATTAGAGAATAGTTCAAAAAGTGAGAAGCAGTTAAAACAGTTCAAACAAGACAGGAAAGAGACCGATCCACTCCGGAGGTTCGCAGACCGCGCCCATCATGCAAGTTTTGCAATTAGCCTAAAAATCAAAAAACTCGTGAACCCTTCAATCGGGATCACGGAGCTGGGGCCCAATGGTCACCCTAGGAGCATAGTAGCAACCATCCCTCTGAGGGGCCACCCCTGCGAAAATCAGCAACGGCTCGCTGTTGATGATCGCGCTCACGTCAAAGACCGGCTGCACCCTCTCGGTCATGAACTGGGCTAAGTAAAGAGCTAGAGCGATTTGAAGCTCTTCGAAGGCATCCGGGCTGGGATAGGAGCCGGCAGAAACCCTAACAGGGATGGGATTCGTCGATTTGGCAAAGGACCACCCAAATCTAGACTCAATGACCAGGATGTGCTTCTGGTTCCACTGGTCAAATTTATTTGTGGGGGCAGAGAAAGTGCGGGCATAATTGTTCTTAGTTTTCAGCCCAAGGTTGTTGTTTGTTATTTGGTTTGAGTAGAAGGCATATAGCCCGGAAAGGAAAGGTTCAAAATCCAAAACCCTGCAGACCGCTATGAAGGAGACAAGGGCTCGAATGGCATTAGGGGTCAGGTGCATGGGAAGACAACGGTTGAAATTGAGAAATCTGTTGCTAAAGGGATCAAGGGGAAGTCTCAGTTCGTTCTCAAAATGGACCCCGTAGAAGATGCAGGCTCTATTGTCCCCATGGACATCTGCCACCGTCTCCGGTCTCAGTTTCCCCTTCACCTCCACTTCTTGGAGTTTGCAGACACGGAAGCAGTTGGGGTCAACGGCGTAAGTCGTGTAGATTTCAGACTCCCAATCCGTAGGGGTCATCTCCTTGGCTCTTCTCTTATGTCCACGACCAGGATTGGGGCCACCGGCATGTCTCTTGCCTCGGGCAGCAGCGGCATCCTCCTCAAGATCCTCCTCGAAGGCATCAACAATATTTGTTGCCTTCTGGGCCGTGCCCGCAGCCATGCGGTCATCCTCCTTGCAGTCATCCTCCTCGGTCTCCGTGCTCTCAGAGCCAAAGAGACCGGTAGATGACCCCCTGAAGGGCTCCTCTCCATCTCCGTCCACCTCCATATCCTCACCGTCCTCACTACTCTCCAAGTTCACTACGGGCATAAAAGGGGTCTCGGTCTAGACTTCAGGATAAACTGTGTTAAGGGGTTCCACGTTTAAGGGAATGCTCCAGTCTTCAGCGGCCAGGCAAGATTCCGCATTCATCTGGTTAGGGTCCATTAGGGAAACTTTTTCCCAGTCAATTATCACTGAGGGATTATGAATCGCTCTCCTCACTAGTTCGACGGTGTTCAACGACTGGTCTCTCTCTCGGGGAAACCTGCAACAAACCCCCATCACAAAATTTCTTAATCGGTAGGTATCCCCTAACACCATCATATCACCGTTCACAATAAATTTTTTCTTGGCCTCCCACAACCGGGGTGGGACCCAAGGCCCCACTGATACTTCTCACAAAAATATTTAAAGCATTCCAAGGACAGCCTAACCCAAGTGTGGGCAACCTTTCTATAGATACCCCCTGACTGTTTACAAATAGCGAATGTATCTGGAGTATTCCCGTCTCCTAACTCTAAAGGACGGACAGGACCAAAGGTACGGGTCATCATTGATAAATAAATACAGAAGAAGAGGGAAATAAAAGCAAAATTACTTACGGAAGAAGGATTTGAGGAAGAAAACGCTAAGTAAGATGGCACAATTTTTTCTCTCTGAACAGTTTGAAGGCTTGATGGTGATAAAAGAGTTTGAGGAAAGAAGGGTTTGGTATTTATAGGCCTACCTATACGGGTCGGCCCGTATTAATTAGCCCACAAACCGTTCCCCTCGAATCATGAACCGGCGCCAACGTTTGGAATTTTGAATTTTTGCCGGTTGGCATTTATGGCGCCTCTTGGATGGTTGACACGTACCCTCCATACCTGACACGCGCTGGCGTTTCGTCTGCCAAGGGGCCCACCAGCTTAACCGGGAAGCAGACCAAAAAAGCTTCTACAAGCTTCCTCACGTGCCCTTCACATGTGCCGGTACGCAAGGGAGTCAAGGCAAAACCAGCTATAAAACACAACACTGGTGCCCGCAGAAATGTGATCTGACAAAAGATCGAGCCTTGCAAATTTAGCTCCTCGCTCAGACCATAAACAATCTCTCACTTGGAGCTAGGGGCCACTGATGAGCCCGAACCAGTTAGATCGGGCCCAAGCTCGGTCTGGTCCAAAGGCCAAGAATGGCGTGGCATACCCTAGACCGCCAAAGTCAAAATCGCGGATAGATAGACCTTCAGGGTCAAGACCGCAATCCTTTCAGATCGTCCCCATGGTGACCGCGGACAACTAGACCGCCCGTAAGTTGGCCGCAGAGATTGTGACTGCTTTATCCGTGCCCGCGTCAATATCATTGACGCGCCCAAGAGGTTGACTGCGGTCTCATGCAAGACTTCCGGTTATCTCACCAAACTCCCGGTTAAAGCCAAAGCTTATTGAGCAAGTTTCCTAATGTGCTCTGACATAAAGAAGCCGGCTTATTCCCATCGCATTAAATGCGGCTCAGGCGCCTACTGTGTCATTAAATGTGCCACGCCAACTCTCCCAAATACACGGCTCCTGTCCACATCAACGACATCCCCTCTGCAAGTGAATCTTACTTTACTGGCAGACCCAATCCGATGCGGGCACGTTGTTGGATTTTGGGGTTACAAACGCAGTGGAAGATTTAACAAAGAACATCAAAACCCTATCCCTAAGATCCATCTAGCATGAAGAGATTAGAAATATATATATGAAATAGAATTTACATACCTTGAATGCGATTTGGTTTGTCAAAATAGATCTCAAAATTCAAGCCTTGAACTTTGATGTCGAATCTTCTAATATCCTTCTTCGAACTTGATGATGAAATCAACAATGGAGCTTCAAGCCTTAGGAGATAAAACAACCTCCCTATAATGGTAATCCACACGTGAACGAACCAAGAACTCCTTCTTGATGGATTGCTAGATGATCCTCTTGATTATTGAAACACTTTTCAATAATCTATGGCTGATTATGGAATTGAATCTAGGGTATTTTGATCTTTGATTCGTAATCAAAATCAAGATAATTGTGTTTATCAAGCCCTAAAATTCATATGTCAAAGCTGGGACAAAAGGATCATATTTATACTGGCTATAAATCCCTAACTCTTAGGGAGAAGAGTCCTTTTTCGAGCAAAAACGGATTTGCGGAAAACAGTGGCCGAGCGGTCGCCCACCTAGGGCTGGGCGATCGCCCAGTTGTACAGCGCCTGTTGTCTTATTCGAAACTCAACATGGGCGGTCGCTCACCAAAGCTGGGCGGTTGCCCACTTGTACAGTCTTTCATGCATTGTTTCGAAATACTCCTAAGCGGTCGCTCATGTTCACCTCGGCGGTCGCCCAAGTCAACAGTTGACTTGTGGCCGGTCGCCCACAAGGAATTATATTATGTTGGTAGTGAGTCAAAGCATGACCTCACAAGACATAAGTGACTTCTAGCAAATCATTATGTCCACCCAATTAATATAACATCAAAGCTTGATTCCTCGATATATCAAATGTCACAATCCCTTTGTCCACGATGTCCAATTGAACATGAGTCATATGGTCTATGTCAACTCATTCCGTTCAATGCTTTCTCGATTCTGAATATGTTGATAATTCAAATGCATTTAATCTCTATCAAATCACTTGAGTGTGGCCACACATTTCATCAACACTATTCATCGAGGGGACCAAGCAAACATCTCTCTTCATAAGAGTGACAAATCTCGTCTTGACTTGTCATTCTTCCCTACAAAGATCCAATCATGCTAACATAGCCCTTATTGCTATCCGATTAAAGATAGTGTTAGACTATATCAAACACGATATTCACCATGTGGAAGATGATGATAATCTCAGGTACTAAAGATTCAATAACACGACTATCATGAGTTTAATCATGACAACAGACCATGTCATAAATCTCATAAGTAGGTCAAGTCCAGTACTCGTTCTCTAGCAAGTACCCATAAGTGTAATGTGCATCTCCATGCATATAATCATCTCCATGATTATCCATTACCAACTTATACTAGTTATTCACAACAACTAGGGACGCATTTCAATATAATAAACATGTAAACATATAATGAACATAATAAACATGCTATATAATAAATGATAAAGATGATACATAACGGTTCAAGTTAAACATAACTATAGCCTAGGGAATTACACCAACAATCTCCACTTGTACTAGGCTCCATCTATTTATCTAATACCCATGGACCTCACATGACCATCATGCTTTGCATGTGCGAGGGGCTTTGTAAGCGGATCCCCAATGTTATCATCAGTTGATACTTTGCATATCTTAATGTCTCCCCGATTAATGAACTCTCGAATGAGATGGAAACGTCGAAGTATTTGTTTGGATCTCTGGTGTGACCTTGGTTCCTTTGCTTGCGCAATGGCACCATTATTGTCACAATAAAGTTCTACCGGATTAGTGATACTTGGAACAACTTCCAAGTCACTATTGAACTTCTTGATCCAAACTGCCTCCTTAGCTGCATCGGAGGCCGCTATATATTCGGCCTCAGTAGTAGAATCGGCAATGGTACTCTGCTTGGAATTCTTTCAACATATCGCACCTCCGTTAAGCATAAACACAAATCCCGACTGCGATCGGAAATCATCCTTGTCGGTTTGGAAGCTAGCATCTGTGTAACCTCTTACAACAAGATCTTCTTCCATCCCTCCAAATACCAAGAACGCATCCTTAGTCCTTCTTAAGTACTTAAGGATCGTCTTGACTTCCATCCAATGGTTCTCACCCGGATCAGATTGGTAACGACTTGTCATGCTCAAAGCATACGAGACGTCGGGTCTGATAGAACCAATAGCCGAAGCGTATGGAATATCATTCACCCCCTTTCGTTCATCAGTTGTCTTAGGATACTGAGTCTTACTAAGAGTAACACCATGACCCATTGGCAAGTTACCTCTCTTAGAATTTTCCATCTTGAATCTTCTAAGAACCTTGTCAATGTAGGTACTTTGACTCAAACCAATCATCCTCTTCGATCTATCTCTATAGATCTTGATACCAAGGATGTAAGAGGCTTCGCCCATATCTTTCATTGAGAAACACTTTCCTAACCAAGACTTGACAGCCTGAAGTGCAGGAATGTCATTTCCAATGAGTAAGATATCATCGACATACAATAAGAGAAATAGCACAACGCTCCCACTGAATTTTATGTATACACAAGGTTTATCTTCGTTCTTGATAAAACCAAACTCTTTGATTTTCTCGTCGAATCGAAGATTCCAACTCCTAGAAGCTTGCTTCAATCCATAAATGGATCTCTGCAACTTGCACTCCTTGTTAGAATTTCTTGGATCTTCAAAACCTTCCGGTTGTGTCATATACACATCCTCTTGCAGTTTTCCATTAAGGAAAGCGGTTTTGACATCCATTTGACATATCTCATAGTCATAATAGCAGCTATGGCAATCAAAATTCTAATAGACTTAAGCATGGAAACAGGCGAGAAGGTTTCATCATAGTCAACACCATGAGTTTGCCTACATCCCTTTGCTACAAGCCTAGCCTTGTAAGTATGCACCTTCCCATCCATGTCAGTCTTCTTCTTGAAGACCCACTTGCACCCTATGATTTTTACACCTTCGGGTGGCTTAATCAAGTTCCAAACTTGATTATCCGACATGGATTGCAATTCAGATTTCATGGCTTCTAACCATTTATCCGAATCGGGATTGGACATTGCCTCTTGATAGGAAGTAGTTTCGTCAATCTCAATGACTTCCACTTCATTACTTTCCGACACGAGGAATCCATATCTCTCGGGTGCGGATCGTAACCTATCCGATCTACGATGGACTTGTGGATCTTGAACCGGTTCCACAACTTCTTGTGGACTTGGTTCAGTCTCTACTATCGGTTCCATGTTATTTTTGTGTTCTTGAATTTCTTCAAGATCAAATTTACTCCAACTAGTTCCTTTATCGAGAAACTGTTTCTCAAGGAAGGTACCATATTGAGCAACAAACACTTTGTTCTCAATGCGGTTGTAAAAGTAATATCCTTTGGTTTCCTTAGGGTAACCAACGAAAATAACCTTGTCAGGTTTAGGTGTTAACTTATCAGAGACAAGTCTCTTCACATAAGATTCGCAACCCCAAATCCTCATGAAAGACAAATTAGGTTTTCTTCCATGCCACATCTCATATGGGGTCTTAGGAGCCGATTTAGTAGGGACTCTGTTCAGTGTGAACGCAGCAGTCTCTAATGCATATCCCCAAAAGGATATAACGAATCATATCTAATAGGGTTCTATTCCTCCTCTCGAAAACACCATTCCATTGTGGTGTTCCGGGTGGAGTCAACTCTGAAACAATTCCACAGTCTTTGAGATGATTGTCAAACTCTTGACTCAGATATTCGCCACCACGATCGGATCGAAGTGCTTTAATCATCTTGCCAAGTTGATTTTGTACTTCATTTTGAAATATTCTAAACATCTCAAATGATTCACTTTTCGACTTCATCAGATAGACATAGTCATATCTAGATAAGTCATCGGTGAAAGTAATGAAATACCGAAATCCTCCCCTAGCAATGCTGCTCATTGATCCGCATACATCAGTATGTATTAGGCCCAATAAGTCACTAGCCCTTTCACTACTCTTAGTGTAGGGTGGTTTGGTCATTTTGCCCAATAAACAAGATTCGCATATCTCATATGATTCATAATCATGTGAGTCTAACATTCCATCTTGGTGGAGTTTAGAGATGCATTTCTCGTTTGTATGACCAAGCCGGCAATGCCACATGAACGTGTTGTTCACGCCATTCGGTTTAGACTTCTTATCCACATGATAAACATTTTCAACACTATTTTGTTCCTCATCAACATCAAGAACATAAAGGCCATTAAATGAATTTGCAATACCATAAAGCATATCATTTAAATAAATATAAAACTTCTTATTCGCAATAAGAAAATTATACCCCTCATTATCCAAACAAAAAACAGAAATAATATTCCTACTCAAATCCGGAACATAGTAAAAATTGTTCAAAACAAGTACTAACCCACTAGGTAAAGTTACATCATATGTCCCTACGGCTAATGCAACAACTCTTGCTCCATTTTCCACACGTAGGTCAACTTCACCTTGTTTGAGCAGCTTTCTATTCCTTAGTCCCTGCACATTTAAATAAATGTGAGATCCACATCCGGTATCTAATACCCATGAACTAGAAACAGAAAGGAAAATATATATCATATAGATACCTGAATCAGAAGCAATCGCATTGCCCTTCTTCGCATTTAGGCCTTCCTTGTAAGCCTTGCAGTTGCACTTCCAATGTCCAACTTCTTGGCAATGGTAGCAAATCGCATCCTTTTGAGATGCCTTGGGAGCCTCTCCGGCAACGGCAACCTTTGCCTTAGGTTTAGCAACACTTGCTTTACCTTTGCCATCTTTCTTGAACCCTTTCCCTTTGCTAACCATTAGCACAGTGTTGGTTCGGGGCTTCATGATATTCTTCTCTACGGTCTTAAGCATCGCATGCAATTCCGAGAGATTCTTATCCATGCTAGTCATGTGATAGTGCGTAATGAAATGACCATAACTTTCAGGCAATGAATTCAATATCAAATCCGTGGCGAGTTCCAAACTCATCAGATTTCCAAGCCTTTCGAGACGCTCAATGTGACCCTTCATCTTAAGGACATGAGCTCCCACCGACTGCCCCTCTTGCATCTTGCATGCAGTTAGGGCCTTAACCACATCAAACCGCTCATTTCTTGCTTGCACTTGGAACATTTCCTTTAAGCGCTCAGCAAGATCAAATGCTGCATCTATGTACTCAAGGTCCTTCTGAAGATCCTTAGACATAGTGGCAAGCATAAGGCATGCAACATCTTTAGAATCATCATTATGTTTCTTATGTGCATCCCTATCTGCCCTAGAAGCATTTGCAGCAGGTTGAGGTGGAATGGGTTCATTGAGAACGTACAGTTTCTTCTCTTGCTTTAGAACAATTCTAAGGCTTCTGATCCAATCAGAATAGTTTGTACCATTCTCCTGAAGCTTGTCCTTCTCAAGGACTGATCGCAGTGACAGGGGTTTATTATTGTGTGTAGCCATTCTACAATAAAATATGCAAACAATATAAACATATATCAATATTAACACATTTATCATCTAAGAGCAAATATTGTATTTCATAAATACTCCCACTAAATTATACACCTTCAAATACAAACATGTATCATATAATTATAGTAGGCTAAGATCCATATTTCACTTGATTTTGGTTTAACTGAGTCAATGCCCGAAATCAAGCTATTTAGGTAGAAACATCAATCATATCACTATATGACTCTTAGATCTTTTATGAAATTTCAATAGACATCATATGTCAAAAACATGTTTTAAATCTCATCTATGCCTTGGTCAAATCTCATTTGAAAGCACCAATTAAGTCAAAACCTTTTTTAAACATGTGAGACATAGAACGATGCACCTAACTGAGTCAAAACTACATCAACCATTATCTCACCTTGATCACAAATTAAGATATAAGATGCACCCAACTGAGTCGAAACTACATCAAATACCCTAAAATATCACAAGTGCTCTAATCAAGGAATGGCATAAGACTTAAATATTTAGAAGGTTTTCACATTATAACAAACATCGCATGATTGTAACATAGATCTCATGTGAACATAAATCATGAACATAGGGCTTCACAAAATTTCATACAAACACTTTAATTCAATTTTGAGAAATTACAAATTCTAATTTAATCATATTAAACAGATTAATAACCTATGTGATAAACTAATCAAATTAATTTATCATAAATCATAATCCATGGCATATCTCATATACTTGTTTTTCACAAAAAACAAAACACATAAATCTAGATCTATATCATATAGCATGGTAGCAAATAATCAAATTAAATCTAGCATGCAATTTCAATCCTAATCATGGCAAGATAGAGCTCTGATACCACTGTTGGGTTTTGGGGTTACAAACGCAGCAGAAGATTTAACAAAGAACATCAAAACCCTAGCCCTAATATCCGTCTAGCATGAAGAGATTAGAAATATATATATGAAATAGAATTTACATACCTTGAATGCGATTTGGTTTGTCAAAATAGATCTCAAAATTCAAGCCTTGAACTTTGATGTCGAATCTTCTAATATCCTTCTCCGAACTTGGTGATGAAATCAACAATGGAGCTTCAAGCCTTAGGAGATAAAACAACATCCCTCTAATGGTGATCCACACGCGAATGAACCAAAAACTCCTTCTTGTTGGATTGCTAGATGATCATCTTGATTATTGAAACACTTTTCAATAATCTATGGCTGATTATGGAATTGAATATAGGGTGTTTTGATCTTTGATTCCTAATCAAAATCAAGATAATTGTGTTTATCAAGCCCTAAAATTCGTATGTCAAAGCTGGGACAAAAGGATCTTATTTATACTTTCTATAAATCCCTAACTCTTAGGGAGAAGAGTCCTTTTCCGAGCAAAAACGGATTTGCTGAAAACAGGGCTGAGCGGTCGCCCACCTAGGGCTGGGCGATCGCCCAGTTGTACAGCGCCTGTTGTCTTATTCGAAACTCAACATGGGCGATCGCTCACCAAAGCTGGGTGGTCGCCCACTTGTACAGTCTTTCATGCATTGTTTTGAAATCCTCCTAAGCGGTCGCCCGTGTTCACCTCGGCGGTCGCCCAAGTCAACAGTTGACTTGTGGGAGGTCGCCCAAGTAAACCTCAGCGGTCACCCAAGTTTCCAGATTCCATAATTTCAGCCCAAATCAAATTCGTTCTTTGTGTGTGACCCTAAAGGAATTATATTATGTTGGTAGTGAGTCAAAACATGACCTCACAAGACATAAGTGACTTCTAGCAAATCACTATGTCCACCCAATTAATATAACATCAAAGCTTGATTCCTCGATAGATCAAATGTCACAATCCCTTTGTCCACAATGTCCAATTGAACATGAGTCATGGTCTATGTCAACTCATTTCGTTCAATGCTTTCTCGATTCCGAATATGTTGATAATCCAAATGCATTTTATCTCTATCAAATCACTTGAGTGTGGCCACACATTTCATCAACACTATTCATCGAGAGGCCCAAGCAAACATCTCTCTTCATAAGAGGGACAAATCCCGTCTTGACTTATCATTCTTTCCTACAAGGATCCAATCATGCTAACATAGCCCTCATTGCTATCCAATTAAAGATAGTGTTAGTCTATATCAAACACGATCTTCACCATGTGGAAGACGATGATAATCTCAGGTACTAAGGATTCAATAACACGACTATCATGAGATATAATCATGACAACAGACCATGTCATAAATCTCATAAGTAGGTCAAGTCCAGTACTCATTCTCTAGCAAGTACACATAAGTGTAATGTGCATCTCCATGCATATAATCATCTCCATGATTATCCATTACCAACTTATACTAGTTGTTCACAATAACTAGGGATGCAGTTCAATATAATAAACATGTAAACATATAATGAACAGAATAAACATGCTCTATAATAAATGATAAAGTTGATACATAACGGTTCAAGTTAAACATAACTATAGCCTAGGGCATTACACCAACACACGTGTATCAGGTCAAAGACTAAGATGTCCCTAGGACTGACCTCATGGCTTACATCAACAAGCAGCTCACCATCACCTATAAATAGAAAGCCATTGTCCTCTTGGACAAGGTAAGTGCCAAATTTATATTGTAAGTCACAATGTCTGAACCCTAAACACACAAACACTCCAAGACATTCAAAAGTCTTATTCTCTCAGACTATTATATCCTTTAAGATATCTTACTCTCACACCCAAGGGCCTGAGTTGGATTAACATCCAGCTTTGACCTTAACGGTGCTTCTCTGTGTTGTATTCTAGGTACCCAAAGAATATCCATTCAGATATCCTACCTTATATTCAGACCCCAATATCTGTGGCGTCATCACTGTTAGACAAAATCTTATTGAGCATAAGAGAAAAAGAATTACAATTAAAATAAACTACATGTTACAATATAAACTTCTAATAAAGGAAAAAGGGCAATTCGCAATTTGGTTAACTAAATTTGTATAACCTTCGCAATATGGTTTACAACATTGAAAATTAGAAAATTCAATTTTGAGTTTGTCATTTTGTTGTAATTAATTGATATAAAATCTAACTTTTCGTTAGATATTTTACGGAGAATGTGTCAAGTGTCATATATGCATGACTTTTTAGGGGGAAATTTGTCATTTCAAACTCATTCTTCCTTTTCGTTCCTTTCCTCACCAGCTTCATCCCCCTCCCTCCCCCTTTCAAGTCAGCTTCATCTCCCTCCCTCCCTCCCCCTCCCTTTTTGGCAGCCCCTCCTTCCCTCACTGTGGCTGACCTCCTCACATCATTCCAACTGCACCCCCCTCTTCCACCTAGATTCATTCGCCTACACTATAGAAACCTGCCATTACACTACACCGCCATTGCCACAAAAAATTGCCGCCTATCAAGTATTAGTACACCCAAAAAATGTAACCCATGATTTGAGATTTGAAAGACGAAGGAGGCCCATCATGGTGGAAGAAATCTGATCCTTCCAGGGGGTTACCTTATATTTTATGAAAAGTAGGGGGCCTCCGAGTTCTTTCTTTAAGTAGAAAGTTTGTTGGAGAGCTTCTATGGTGCCAATAATTGATGCAAAATCGTAGGGTTATATTTGCTCGAACTCTCGTCGTATCTTTCATTGCTATTTTTGGGCAATTGAGTATTACATTTGTCGATCAGATATGGGAAGATTTTAGGGTGGGTGATTCAAGTGTAAACCCAACAGGCATCTCATTAATGTTGTCAAATTCGTTTGCCATTGATGGGGGGCTTAAATTCATACTTAGATTTAACAATATCATTAATTTGTTTGGAGAATAGTAGTGATTTGATTTTTATTTTTAATTGCTATAAAAAACAAAAAATTACTGTAAATATGTTTGGGTCTTAAAAAAGGTGAGGGGGAGATAAAGCTGGCTGCTGGAAAGGGGGGTAGAGGGGGATGAAGCCGGTGGGCAAAGGAAAGAAGAGGAATAATGAGTGTGCGACACACGTTGTTCTTAAGACTAATTCTCCCCTTCACTACTAGTGCTCGAGGCTTCAATGGACATTAGTCTCCCAAAATAGAACGGATGAACCGGATACTACTCTACACTTGAGTCTTTCGGTGAATCTCACTATGCTTGGAACAAATCATCATACCATTGTATATTATTATAGGAGGCAAAAGGAAGAAGAAGAACAAATTGCAAAGGGGGGATGGAGAATTGATGGAAAAAAAGATTCATTATTTCTTTTGTTGTGTCTTTTTCACTTATAGCTCCAACAACTATCTAATGAATGCCCAATAAATCTTTGTATCAATATGGGATTCATTATCTTGTATTTATTGGATTTAATTCCACACTTTGTAACCCCAAATCCCAAGGTAATGATCCCTATTAATTCCTTAATTAATCTAGGAATCATGGGACATCAATATTGGGGTTAAATCACTACAAGAAAACTGGTCTTTCGCGATTGCTTTTGGCGATGGCAAAAAAAGCAGTCACGTTTGAGTATATAAGGAGACGGCTTTTGTGACTGCATTTAGTGCAGTCACAGTAGGCTAGCGTGATGGCTAAGCAGTCACGGATGCCATCACATTATATATTTTTCCTCTAGCGCCAACAACGTAGTCCGGGCGGGAGTGGGAAATTCTAATTTTTATCAAAGGCGATGGCTTTAGCAATCGCGTTTTATAAAAATATTAAATTAAATAATTTTAATTGGATTTTTAATTTTTTTTAAAGGTGACTGCTTTTTGCAATCGCGTTATATAAAAAATAAATTAAAAAGGTCAATTACACAATTAAAAAACTTTTTTTTTAACTTATTCACGAATCACGACTGATTTTTAGAAAACCCTTTGTTTTCTTTTCACTCTCATTCTCGTTTCCTCTACCTATTCCCTCTCAGGCAACGGCGATTCCTAGGGCGATTCATCAGGCAACGACGATCCTCTAGGGCGATTATTCCTCCGGCTCCGGCATTCTTCCTCCGGCATCATGTGACTCTCTCTCTCGCATTCTCTCTCTCTCTCGCTCTCTCTCTCTCAGGGGCGGATCCATGGCAGAGGTGGGTAGGGCTCAAGCCCTTCTCCATCAAACCCATTCACTTCAGTCGGCTATTTCATTCGTATTTTTTTCAATCAACGACGTTTAATAAAACTTTTCGATCCACTAGTTTGGAGGGTCGTATTTTATACACATTCAATCCACCGGGTTTGACTGTCAAAAAGAAAATCCGTCGATTTTGTAATTTGACGATGAAGAATGATAGCGTCTGTTAATTTAGTTTCTGATTTCTTTTCATGGAAAAATTTCATTTTGATTTTGATTTGGATTTGGATTTGGGGCTAAAATTTGGAAACCCACAGTCGGGTTTGATTTTTTATACACCACCAAAATTGAAATAAAAAATCAAACCCAACTGTGGGTTTCCAAATTTTAGCCCCAAATCCAAATCCAAATCAAAATCAAAATGAAATTTTTCCATGAAAAGAAATCAGAAACTAAATTAACAGACGCTATCATTCTTCATCGTCAAATTACAAAATCGACGGATTTTCTTTTTGACAGTCAAACCCGGTGGATTGAATATGTATAAAATACGCCCCTCCAAACTAGTGGATCGAAAAGTTTTATTAAACGTCGTTGATTGAAAAAAATACGAATGAAATAGCCTACTGAAGTGAATGGGTTTGATGGAGAAGGGCTTGAGCCCTACCCACCTCTGCCATGGATTCGCCCGAGAGAGAGAGAGAGAGAGAGAAAGCGAGAGAGTGAGTCACCTGATGCCGGAGGAAGAATGCCGGAGCCGGAGGAATAATCGCCCTAGAGGATCACCGTTGCCTGAGAGGGAATAGGTAGAGGAAACGAGAGTGAGAGTGAAAAGAAAACAAAGGGTTTTCTAAAAATCAGTCGTGATTCGTGAATAAGTTAAAAAAAAAAAAGTTTTTTAATTGTGTAATAGAATTTTTTAATTTATTTTTTATATAACGCGAATGCAAAAGCAGTCGCCTTTAAAAAAAATTAAAAATCCAATTTTAAAATTATTTAATTTAATATTTTTATAAAACGCGATTGCTAAAGCCATCGCCTTTGATAAAAATTAGAATTTCCCACTCCCGCCCGGACTACGTTGTTGGGGCTAGAGGGAAATATATATAATGTGATGGCATCCGTGACTGCTTAGCCATCACGCTAGCCTACTGTGACTGCACTAAATGCAGTCACAAAAGCCGTCTCCTTATATACTCAAACGTGACTGCTTTTTTTACCATCGCCAAAAGCAATCGCGAAAGACCAGTTTTCTTGTAGTGAACTTATATCACAGTCTATTAGTGATCACTTTCCTTTAGACAGCCTTCAATCTTTCTTGTAGGTTAAGGCTTGCAACTTGTAATAGACTAGTGAACATTAATAGTGCATATTTACACAAATCCAAGTTTTGACCAAACCATGTAGAGCACGTAGCAGTTAGTTAACAATGTGAACCTCTCTAAATAACTTTGTCCCTTTGCTTGTGTGTTTGCTCATTTCATTTTGTCTAGTAACCGGTTAAGCTCTATCACCGGTTACAACCTTTGAATTCTTATTGCCTTATTTTGCCTTACTTACTATAATACATTTTGCATGATATTTTAACTTACTTTGAAACTCCTTTTTACCTAACCGATTTGAGTGAGTAAACCGATATTATACTATCTGGTGCGTAACCGATTAACATCGGTTTAGATTTTGATAATTTACTTGGCTATTTTCAAAAGGTTTTCAAAAGTTTTTTAATCAAGCTATTCACCCTCCCCCCCCCCCTCTAGCCTTTTTTCTTACCAATTAGACCTAACATTCGCCGAAATACTCAAGCGTGCAGTAGTATCAGGTTTATCCATCCTATCCCGGGAGACTAACGTTCATTGAAGCCTCAATAACTCGTAATGAGGGGGCGAATTAATCCTAAAGAGAGTGTATCACACACGACTCAGGCTCAAGCAAAATCATGACGATGATCATATGGTTTTTCTCTTTATTCAAGTTTATATTGTAACTGTAGTTTATTTTAATTGTAATTCTTTTTCTCTTGTGCTCAATAAGATTTTGTCTAACATAAACAACAAATAATTTTTTTTATTTAATTTTGCTGAAAATAATTGTTTTTATTTAATTTTATTGACCAAGTAAATTTGAAATTCCATTAAAACAATAAATAACGAGTACACAAATAGGTAGCCAATTTTAGTCAAGAAATAATTACCGCAATATGCAATGTACTTTGCCCTATTTTTCATATAACGCAATGTACTCGTTAACAAACAAATTGGGTAACGTACTTTTGTATTCGTAATCAAATAATGCAACAAAGTTCTTTTTTACTTATGGTTATGGTGTTAAAAGGTGTTAAAAACTAACGAAGCTGATGTGGCACTGCCATGTTATTGCCACGTTAACGGCACGTATTTGATGAGGTGGCCCTAACGTGGCACTGACAGTGCCACTTCGTTAGTTTTTTGACACCGTAAGTAAAAAAACGAAGTTTGTTGCATTATTTGATAACAAATTCAAAAGTATGTTATCCATTTCGTTCTTTAACGAATACGTTGATATGAAGAAAAAAAAATCAAAAATATGTTGCATATTTTAGTCGAATGGCCGTCAAGTCAGTCACTCCAGATGTTGTTAGGGGACCATGTATTCAAATGAGTGGAGTGAGGAAAATACATTAATATGTCTCTTAATTTAGACTTTGGATACAAATATGTCCTTAACGTCGATTATTGGCATTCTTGCCCCCTAAACCCATTAAAAATGAGAATATATTTACCCGTCGTTAAAATTTCGTTCAAAATTTAACGATTTTGGGACTTAAATTGAATTAAAATGACATTAAAGGGGTAAATCGTGAATTAAGAGGTTGAACTTGTTCAAAATAGGTCTCTCACTTATTTATTGATCTTTTCTAATTTTAGTCCCTAGCCCTTTTTGCATGGATTTGTCCCTCAACCCGCGGAAAAAGTTCGCATGTGAATCTAAGAATGTAGCTTAAACTCACAAAGGTACACACTACTAGAAACAGCGTTATTACCGACGAAAATTTACCGACGGATCGCGTCTGTCGGTATTACCGACGGAAAATTAAATGTTACCGGCGGAATTATACATCGGTAATTTAATGTATAAATTCCCTAAATCAGACTTGCCGTATTCACTCTTTTCACTCTTAAACCTAATCCCTTCTCTCTCTCTCTCTCTCTCTCTCTCTCTCCCCTATTGTGAAACCTATCGTTCATGATGCAGTATGATGGGATAAATATGAGTTTTATTTTAATTAATTGTTATTTTATTAGTATTTTCGGAATTAAATGTAGTAGGATGATTATAAGAGGTTTTAGAGTAGATTTAGCATTGATTTAGTAGTTTTAGACTTCTATTAGGTTACCTTATAGGTTAGGCTTTATTTTAGGAGGATATTTCTTATTTTCTAAGTTTTATGAGTGCTATAAAATAGCCTCAAAGTTGTAATCCGAAAATCAGACTTTGATATTTGATTTATGAAATATAGTTTTGCTGTGAGCAACTATTATTGAGGGTTTAAATCCCATCTTGTTTTCTTAAATTCCGTTCAGACATTTCTGTTTATCATATAACTTTCAGTTTGTATCAATTGGTATCAGTTTCCTGGTCGAATTGATGGCTGAACGAAGGCGTGGTCATGGTGTTCATGGAGTTCGTAGTAGGGTTCGTGAAGCGAATCCCCAGGAATACGATCCACATCACGAACGTGACCTATATGAAATCAAGAAGGACGAATTGCGAAGAAAGATTCAAGATCTCAAACTTCGTTTGTTGCGTTCCGAGATTCGAGAACTCCAAAGATACTTTGATCGGGTGGAGGGTCGACGAATCCAACGACAACTAGCGCAGTTGGAGGACTCAGATTCAGACGTATCGTCTGATGAAGAGGGCTCGGAGTCAGATCTGTGGTCTGATGATGATGAGTATATCTATCCTTTCGATCGTGATCAAGAACTTGAGTGCAAGAGAGAGGCCGATCCTCTGACTCTTGACGAGTTTTGTGACCGATTGAATCCTGTTCCCGTGGATTGCTTTGTTGATTCAACGGGTTCCGACGTTGTCATTGATTGGTCAAAACCACCAATCTTTGATGACGATAATTATGAAGATGATATTGAGGGTTTTGACCCAGCAGAAGCCATTGTGTTGCAGCCGAACCTGGGAGCAGGTTGTGATTTTCTGGGTTCATCTATTTTACTGAAAGGAGGTATTTTTGGTTCTTATTGTTATGAGGATCCCTTTTATGTTGAAGTTCCGTTTATTTCGCAATCTGGGTTCTTCAAAGGTTTATTCATTGAGAGTTTTTTAGTAAACGGATGGACAGATTGGATGGATGTGATGAGAAGTGCTACTAAGTATACGATGCGAAGACGTTTGAAGCTTAAGTTTTTGAGATATTTCCGAAGAGCAACGACTCAAATTCGAGGTCGAATTTTTCTAAGAAGAGGAGAATGATGCAGTATGATGGGATAAATATGAGTTTTATTTTAATTAATTGTTATTTTATTAGTATTTTCGGAATTAAATGTAGTAGGATGATTATAAGAGGTTTTAGAGTAGATTTAGCATTGATTTAGTAGTTTTAGACTTCTATTAGGTTACCTTATAGGCTAGGCTTTATTTTAGGAGGATATTTCTTATTTTCTAAGTTTTATGAGTGCTATAAAATAACCTCAAAGTTGTAATCCGAAAATCAGACTTTGATATTTGATTTATGAAATATAGTTTTGCTGTGAGCAATTATTATTGAGGGTTTAAATCCCGTCTTGTTTTCTTAAATTCCGTTCAGTCATTTTTGTTTTTCATATAACTTTAAGTTTGTATCAGTTCATTTCACAATTTCCCCCAGTTTCTCTCTCTTAACTCTTTCTCTCTCGATCTCGACAAACAATCGATCGGTAGAACAACAATGAAGGTTGTCGTGTTGACTCGTTTTCATCGGAATCAGCTCCCGTATCTAGTCTCGCTCTCTACGATATTGCCGGAACACCCGGCGTCGCCGCCGATGTTAGCCACATCAACACTAGATCTGAGGTTCTATCATTCTCCATCCCTCTCTCCCCGGTCCTTTAACCCTACGTTGACTCGTTTTGTTGTATATTCCTACTTGCAGTGAACTAATTGCATCTGTAATTGGCTGCGTATGTACTAGGGTTTTAGGTATAACCAATTCCGATTAGGGTTTCGGATAAATGCATTTTGATTTGTGGAATCCCTAATTTCACTGTCCTTGAAGCCCTCCCTAGTATATTTGGCATTTGAAACTCACTTTGTTTTAGTCCAATATATACCTGCTTGTTCTTGTCATTTTTGAGATAAAGGGGTAAATTGCTGAAATTGTGTCAAGTTTATATTTTTCCTTCTCGGTATTATATTGCCACAAATCACATATCGATTTCCTCATATATTGCAAATTTTCTCTTTGCAGTCACAGTGAGTGAAGTGGAGGCCTTATATGAGCTATTCAAAAAATTAAGCAGCTCCATTATTGATGATGGGCTCATTCACAAGGTATTATAATCTTGTTTGGGTTTGAGTAGAACTCTGTGTAATTGGATTGCAGTATATGTTTATTGGACAGAAAATGGCTGATGCATGTATATTTAAGTGAAAATTAATTTCCGTTTCTGATTTGAGTGAAAATTTAGTAAGTTGACATCACACCCTCCATTGTTAGAGATAGGATTTATTTCTTTCTTGTTTTTGGAGGTTGAGGAGATCTTAGAGTTTAAAGTTGTACCTATTTAAATGCGATGAATTTGTGTTCTTTATTAGGGGGTTTAATTTTGATTAATTGTGTCATTTATGAAGTATGCCAACTGTTATTGAAATAAAATGCATGTCATTAATTCACACGTTCACTTTATTTTTATCATGATTCAGATTTAAGTAAGAAATTCAAGGTTGACAAGTTGACATGATTCAAATATGATGTAGATCGAGACAGGAATGGAGGAATATATTCATATCTTTTATGATTTTATTATTATTTTCGGAATTAATTTTAGTAGAATAATTATAGGAGGTTTTAGAGTAGATTTAGTCTTGATTTATTAGTTTTAGACTCCTAATAGGTTACCTTATAGGTTAGGCATTATTTTAGGACTTTATTTCTTGTTTTCCAAGTTTTATGGGTGCTATAAAATAGCCCTAAAGTTGTAATCCGAAAATTAGAGTTTTTGATTATTGAATTAATAGAGAATAAAGGAAAAGCTGAGGCTTTCTTTATCTAGGGTTTGTAACCCATTGTTTCTGGTTCTTTTCCGTTCGGTATCAATCCCAAGGCTTCTTTCGACATCGAGACAGGAATGGAGGAATATATTTTCATATCTTTTATGATTTTATTATTATTTTCGGAATTAATTTTAGTAGAATAATTATAGGAGGTTTTAGAGTAGATTTAGTCTTGATTTATTACTTTTAGACTCCTAATAGGTTACTGTTAGGACCTAACTTTGATCAATGTCTTAGTTAGTTGGTTTTGATAAAGGAATATATATATAGAACAGGGTTTATATCAAAAGAGGAAAACTGTCAGTCATGATCCTTTACTCTGACAGCTAAGTCCATGACTGACCAAATCAAACTTCATATTCATTCCTCGGTGTATCGATGGCTATGAGTTTGATAGTTATGATTCTGTTGTATACAATGATTACAATCAATCAAAAACATGAATCATACTCACTCTCTAAGCCATCAAGATCATCAAAGTGCATCTCAGTCCTTATTAGAGAACCTCTCTGATAGCTAAGCCTTGTATGATCTGACAGCTATGACTTCATTCCTCTGATAGCCATCACTTTTTCTCAATCTCTGTTACCACAATCTCAACCAAAGTGGAACCTGGATCTTCACAGCTGTCAAGTTCACCATTGAAGACCAATGAAGACCACTGAAGACCTTCTGGAAGCTCTCAGTTCAAGCCACAGCTCAAGCCAGCTCATGAAGACCTGCAAGTGGACAAGTGGGGCAAAGACCAGTCAAGGCTCATTAATGTAGCTACAACAGTCATATTCCAACGGCTACATTGAAGGGTATAAATAGAGGAGTTCATCCTATACACAAACTACTCTTGAAAAATACTCTTTTTCACAGTCCAAAACCTTTCCCTTACACCCACACACACCTCCTTTAATCCACACACACTCACCAATCCCTACCCTTTAAACCCTGTTCCAAACCAAAACCCTCACCCCAAAACCTCTGCCTCATCAACAAAACACCCCTTAGTGTGTTAATTCACAAATTCCAAAATCCTAAAACTGTACTTTAGGTGTAGAATTAGTTTGTAAACACTCAAGACTGTACTTTGAGTGTATTGTTTGTTTTGTAAAATCTTGAGACTGTACTTCAAGTTGTAAAAACACTTAAGACTGTACTTTAAGTGTATCCCTAGTTGACTGTACTAATTAGGAAGAGGAAGTTCAAGGAACTTGCCTGAATCAATCATTTGTAATTTTTGTTGATTAAAGATTATAATAAAATTGATCTCACTTGTCAAGATTGACGGTGGGGGTGGATGTAGGAGGAGTGAACTACGAACCACTTTAAATTCTACGTGTTATTACATTTTTCCAATCACATTCACACACTTGCATTATTTCTTTGTGTTCCTTGTCCTATCATTATTTCTAGCCTCTCTTATTCCATTTGCACAATTCAACTATCATCGACGGCTAAGCCAAACCATAGGCTGTCGATCATGCATATCAACAAAGGGCCTTTCAATTGGTATCGAGCTTGTCTTCACATTCAAAAGTCTAACAACTTGTGAAGGATCCTCCTCAAACCCACCATGCCTCAACCAAGGAGAAATAATGAGAAAGACATCCCACACATTGATGACTGTGGATCTTTTGAGATCTATGCTTCAAAAATAAAAACATACCTTGATGCAAACAGTATATGGAATTGGTATGTTCTAGAGAATGAAGTGTCCTACCCAACTCAAATCTGTGCGATGGAGGACCTAGTAAGATCAAATCCCCGAAACATGGTGCAGAAGTGAAAAGCAGCGATAAGTGCAAACTTGAAAGTCAAGAACATTCTTCAAAAGAGTGTAAATGACTCACGGCACAAGAAATTGCTAAGGAACCAAATGCCGGAAACGGCATGGGCTCTTATTCAAACTAAGTTCACTAAACACTCCGGTGTTAGGACACAAAACTTGTATAACTTGCTTAGGCAATTAGACAACTTCAAGTTCTACCCTGGAGAAAAAGTGAGTCTTTGCTCAACCAAGGTTTGAGAACCTTGTTAGATCTATTGCGACCATGGAAAAACCTTTGAACAACAAGATCTACGCCTCAAGATATATTCAAATCTTCCTCAAGAATATGAAAAGGTAGCATTACCTATTAGAGAAGGGTGCGAGTGGAGCACAATGACAGGTTGAACGGTATTTTGGAAAGCTTGAAGCTTATGAATTGGAAGGTATGATAAAAATTCAACCGAGTCCCTACCATTTCACAAACTTTAGCTTTAAGCTGCTCAAGCGTACTCAAACCAATCACTCTCCATGACATTGAGACCATTGTCAACAATGCCCTTCAAAAAATAAACATCGGCTCCAAACACATCGAAACGAGATCTCCCAAGAAGACATTCCAAGTCTCATTTCCATGGGTATCGAAATGCCATGAAATTTCAAAAGAAATCTTTTGACAAAAATACAATCCCTCCACATCAAATGTTCAACAAGACAGTTTCAAGAAGACAATTGATTGCTTCAATTGTGGAAAGCAAGGACATTACTCATCGATTGTCTGAACCAAGGAAACCTAGGGACAATCGGACGGCTAAGAAGATGACCTACTCAAAAGAAATCATTCACAGTTCAGTGCAAGCTGCTTCAATTGCTCCAAAAATAAACATGACAAAAACAAAGAGCAAGTCATGATAGGCGACTCATCAAAATTCGGTGATGAAGAGTATGTGTCAAGTGATGATTCGACAATGAAGGAGAAGAAGCCATGATATGCCTTATAGCTGAAGATGAGGAAGAATCAGACAATGAGGAAGAAATGGAAGCACTTGCTGCTGCTGATGAACTAAAAGAGGTACATGATTTTAACTCTTTAAATATTGATGGTTTTAAACAATTAGTTTGCACTCTTTTAATTCAAACCAAAAAACAAAAAACTAGCTTTGCTTCACTGGTCAATGAGAATCTTTCCCAATCCTCAACCATTGACACCCTCACAAAAACCATTTCTGAGCTTGAGAAAGCATGCCAAGGGCTAAGAGATCAATGCATCATGCTTGAAAAACAAAACATGGATCGGCAGTGAGACATCAAGTAATCATGAAAATTGTCAAAAACACAGTAATCTTGAAAAAGAAAATGATGCTCTTAAAAAGAAAATAGATTCATGGAACATGTCAAGCAAAGCATTATCACTTTTCACCTACACTCAAAGGCGTCCCAGTGACAAAACAGGGATTGGTGCTGATGATCCCACTCAAAAGGTGTACATTCCTCCCACTGGTGAAAGGGCCATTGAAAAAATGGTTCTAGAAAACCTAAGCTCTGGCAGCTATCAAACTCAAACCTACCCTGTTCAAACCAAAGGAAAATCAAAAGAAATCTTGGGTGGTCCTAGTCAACCAAAGGAAGGACCAAGTAAAATTCAAGGAAGCAAGTATATTTGGGTTCAAAAAGGAGCCAATATACAGGAAGAAGTCAAGCTGCAAGAATGTGCTAGTCGGTCAAGTCTGTCGAGACGACGAGGTTGACGGACGGCCAAGCATGACAGGACGACGAGGCTGACAGAGACAACCAAAATCTTCCAAACAACAAAGAACCCCAAGGAAACAAAGATTCTATAACAAACATATATACACCAAACAACAAAAACCTCAATGGCAATACTCAAATGGTAGAAGCCATGCAAGTCAAAATGACTCTCCCAGATCATCCTCTTCAAATAGCTTTCAGTTTCAACCCCAATACAACAATCCAAACCACTTCTTCAATCCATCCCAATCCACTGTCCTTACACCTTACATGATGCAAATCATGTCATATTATCATACCCTAAACCGGTTCTTCAACAAGGGACCAATGAACAAAGCTAGGGTTCCAAAGAAAAACTAATCCTTTGGACCCCGAAAAGAATAAAAAGGGGTACCATAAAATTTACTTTCTGTTTTGCGGGTACCTAGGAAAGGACTTTGGTATTTAGATAGTGGTTGTAGTAGACATATGACCTTCAATAAAGCGGTTGCAACAATATTCCCCTAAAAATGGTCCAAATGTAACCTTTGGTGACAATTCCCAAGCTAAGGTCAAAGGATCAGGAAATCTTGTTACAAAAGATATCATTTTTACAAATGTGTCTTATGTAGAGGGTCTTAAACACAATTTGATCGGCATAAGTCAAATGCTGTGATAAGGGATATCATGTTGTTTGCACTAAGGATAAATGCCTTTGTTAAGGATAAAAACAATAAAGTCATTCTAACTGGATCAAGAAAAGGAAATCTCTACTGCTTAAACTTAGAGATTGTGGAATCCTCAAATGCTCACTGCCTTCTGTCTTTCAATCAATCTGATATGTCATGGCTATGGCACAAAAGATTGGCTCACCTCAATCACAAAACCATCTCCAAGCTTGCAAATTCTAATCTAGTCAGAGGTCTACCAAAGATCCCATTCAAGAAGGATAAACTTTGCAAAGCATGCCAATGTGGGAAGCAAAAGAAATCTTCATTCAAACCCCAAGACCAAGTTGGACACCTCAAGACCTATTGAAGCTTGCTTCATATGGATCTTTTTGGACCCATAAGAACTAGATCTTTAGGAGGAAAAAGATACTCCCTAGTTGTTGTTGATGATTACACAAGATTCACTTGGATCATTCTTCTTGAATCCAAAAGTGACACCCTTAGCTGTCTGATAAAACTGTTCAATAAAATTCAAAATCAGAAAGGGACATCCATCATCAAGATCAGATCTGACCATGGGAAGGAATTTGAGAACACAGGAGTAGAAGAATATTGTGATTCCAAAGGCATAGATCACAATTTTTCAGCCCCAAGAACTCCCCAACAAAATGGTGTTCTTTGAAAGGAAGAAACGAGGACAATTTGTGAGGCGGCAAGAACAATCTTTGTCGAACACAATCTCCCAAAGTATTTTTGGGGTGAAGGCATTACTCTTCTTTGTGTATGTTCAAAACAAAACTCTAATCAACAAATTCCACAAGAAGACTCCATATGAACTATGGAATGACAAAGTTCCTACCATTTCCTACTTTCACAGTTTTGGAAGTAGATGCTTCATTCACAACAATGGCAAGAACAATTTGGACAAATTTGACTCCAAAAGTGATGAAGGAATATTTCTTGGATACTCTAACACAAGCAAAGCTTATAGAGTTTACAACAAAAGAAGACTTGTTGTGGAAGAATCAATTCATGTTGACTTTGATGAAAACAATGATCAAAGTGTAACTGAGTTGTGTGATTTTGATGAAGGTTTGGGGAACCTAGATAATCTTCCTGAAGCATCTCCCATTCTTGATTCAAGCTGTTCTCAATCATGAACAAGATTCATCAAATCTTCCATACATGGTTCCAAGAAACTCATCGACGGCCATCTGTGCCAGGCTGACCATGAACCATCCCACTCTCATCAACAACCAATCCAGCCAACCAAGTCAACAGCAATCTCTCCCACTTCCAATCCAATTGATTAGGAAGAAAATATTCAAATAAATGGTCATCCCTTGACTAACCTTCCTCAAATTTTTCCCTTAGCTGACAGCCAACCCTTAGCTGACAGCCATTCCAATTCCTCATGTAATCCATCTTCTAGCCACCTTCCATCTCCATCCAATAATCCTCTTTCTCCTCCCAAAACCAATGATGAAACTACCATTACCCACATCATTCCACCCAATAAAGATCTTTACATCAGCCTTCAAATTGATAAAACCCCAGTTCCAGACAACATCCCTTTTCTCATGAGTGCATTCATATCCCAAGATGAACCAAAGAAAATAAATGAAGCACTCCAAGATGCTGACTGGATTGAAGCCATGGAAGAAGAACTAGAGCAGTTTGAAAGAAACAAAGTGTGGCAACTTGTTCCTAAACCAAGAAATCAAACTGTCATTGGAACAAGATGGGTTTTTAGAAATAAGATGAATGAAGAAGGTGTTGTAGTAAGAAACAAAGCCAGACTGGTTGCCCAAGGATATAGACAAGAAGAAGGTATTGACTATGATGAGACCTTTGCTCCTGTTGCAAGACTTGAAGCTATAAGGCTATTCCTTGCCTATGCTTCATTCAAGAAGATGAAAATATTCCAGATGGATGTCAAGAGTGCATTTCTAAATGGAGTTTTAAATGAAAAGGTGTTTGTATCTCAACCCCCTGGATTTGAGCACCCAAAGTTTCCTGGTCATGTATTCAAACTGAACAAAACATTGTATGGGCTTAAACAAGCACCAAGAGCTTGGTATGATACCCTATCTAGATATCTCCTTGGCAAAAGATTTACCAAGGGCCATAATGATAATACTTTGTTTATCAAAAAATATGGAGATGATCAGTTGCTCATCCAAATCTATGTTGATGACATCATCTTTGGCTCATCAAATGAGGACTTGTGCACTGAATTTGGAGATATTATGAAGGATCAGTTTGAAATGAGCATGATTGGTGAGCTCACCTTCTTCTTAGGACTCCAAGTCAAGCAAATGAAGGAAGGAATCTTCATCAACCAAGCTATATACACAAGGGATATGATCAAAAAGGTTGACATGCAAACTGCTTCCCCTGCCAAAATACCCTTGTCAACCTCAACCAGACTCCATGCTGATCTAGATGGTCAAAGTGTAAATCCAACACTTTACAGAAGCTACATTGGATCTCTTCTTTATGTAACAGCTTCAAGACCTGACATTATGTTTAGTGTATGTCTTTGTGCTAGATTTCAAGCTAATCCCAAGGAATCTCATCTCTCTGCTGTCAAGAGAATTCTAAGATATCTCAAAGGAACCCCTGATTTTGGCTTGTGGTATCCCACTGAATCCCCATTCTCTCTAATTGGATTCACTGATTCTGACTATGCTGGATGTAATCTAGATAGAAAATCCACAAGTGGTGGATGCCAGTTTATTGGCTCAAGAATCATTTCATGGTCAAGCAAAAAGCAAACCTCAGTAGCCACTTCAACAGCTGAGGCTGAGTATATTCTTTGCCGAGGCTTGTGTTGTTCACAAATTCTCTATCTTAAAAGTCAACTTCAAGACTTTGGAATTGAATTATCCAACATTCCCATCTTCTGTGACAACTCAAGTACTATTGCCATGACAGAAAATCCTGTCCAACATTCAAAAACAAAGCATATTGAGGTCAGACATCATTTCATCAGGGATCATGTTGAAAAAGGGAATATCAACCTTGCAAAAGTTTGCACTGAGGATAATGTCTCTGATATTCTCACAAAAGCTATGGATGAAAAGAGGTTTGAGATATTAAGAGCCATGCTTGGTATGTTAAATATGCCAAAATAAAAGGTTGTTCTTCATAAATAAAAAGAGGCTTACATACTGGGTAATGCTGTCACAATGTTGCCTGACAGCTATTCCCTCATAAACATTCCTGATAGCCATCCACTGATAGCTATCCTTCCAAAACCCATGAAAACCAAAAACAAAAACAAAAACATTCAACAAACCATGAAATCTCTCTCTCATCTTCATTCACCAACCAAAAACTTTCTCCAAACCATACAATCTTCAAAACCAGCTCTCCTCTTCAAACCTTCACCTTAGCTGTCAGACATTCTTTGGAAATGTCACAGTCTCTCCAGATCCTCCTCCAGCACTCATTCCTTCATTCCTAGCCTCCTGAGTTGATTGCAAGGTCTGTTGATACCTTTGCAACCATATTGGGTGCCTCTCCAAGAAAGGATCAATGGAAGTGACTGAATATTGAAGAGAAGGACTTGCTCTCCTTGGCCACCACTCTTCAACTGCATCATATGGCTGAAGCAAACCCTCCATTGGAGTCACAAAGCTAAAATCTCCTGAAAAAGAACCATTCCCTGCAACTGCAAAAGGTTGACCAACACTTGACTCCACTCTCTCCACAGCAGGAACTCTAGCAGGGCTAAAGCAACCTATAACCTGGTTGAATAGGTATGAGATTGTTGAAGAAGGAGAGATATGCACTCCAGCAAAGTTATCTCCTCTCCCCTCCAACAATCCAACTCCTGGAGAGAGTGAATCCCTACTCACAGGAGTATACAGCTTCTCAGGCTTAACCTTTTTCTTGACAGCTAAGTTCCTTTCCATAGCTGTCTGAGCCCTATCTTGCTTAACCAATTCCCCCAATGTATAAACCCTCTCCACCTTACTTTTTCCCTTACTGGGCTCACCCTAATCAACCTTGATAGTCTTTCCAAAGAGCCTTATTCCATCTCCCTCTCTAATGTCAATTTTCTCTCTGACAGCTATCTCCTTAACACCATAGTCCTGATCTTCTCTCACTCTCTTGTTCTTACCTTTGTCTCTCACTCCCTCTGAACTTTCAATTACATTGAAGGACTCTCTCTCTATCTCCATTTCATCCCCCCTCAAATCATCCTCACAATTCTTCCCAAAAACCAACCTTTTTGCTGTTTGAGCCATATTTTTTGGATTAAACTTTGAGGAAAATCTACCCATTTGTGTTTGTAAAACAATCTGAATAATTTTCCTCTGAAATTGTCATTGTTTTATAGGCAAGTTTCACCTAGCTATCTCAGACAGCCATCATCATTCAAACTAGACTTAACTGTCAGAGTTTTCTTTCAACAGCTAGGTTAAAGCAACTTTTATGTGATTTGATCGTGTTAATTGCTCACAATTGTCACTTCCTTTGCCGTCTCTTCCCCTGCAAAGCTTCTTGAAAAAGAGAATGTTCTTCTTGTGTTTTGTGGGAATTAATGTCTCAACGTGGGGAAGGGTAAAACCACTGTTCATATGAACAGTTACTTAACTTTGAAACCCCCAATGCTCATTAAAACCCACGTTCCACTCATCATTTGTCTCTCTCTCTCTTTCGCAATCACCAAAATTCCTATTTCATTAACCCTCAGTTTAAAAATCATCTCTTTCCCTCTCTAATACAACATCGTATTCCTTCAACCCTAATTCCTGTAACCATCAATGGCAGACTCCAAAGCTATTTACCCAGATGCTCATGGTTATTTCATCAAACCTAACTTCTATGAGGCTGAAGTTGGAATTCTCATCAAAGAACTTCTTGAGGTAAATGAATTAATTGATTTCATGGGAGCTAGACCTCCAATTTATGAAGAACTGTGTAGAGAGATTTATTTGGTGGGCAACAGAAACAGAGAGAACAACTCAATAACTGCCACCATAGACAATGTAAAGATAACCATTACTCAAGAAATGGTCTGTAAGGTCTATGGGATCCCAAACAAAGAAGATGTTGTGAAAAATATATGGGATAGAGGGTCAGACAGATTGAAGACAGTTTATGAGAAATTTCTTGGTATTAAGGTCCCTGACTTCAAGGCTGTTCAAGACAAAGCAATGGTGAAAAACAAAGATGATATCTTCAAGTCAACCCTGATGGATGTGGTTAACAAAGCCATTGATGGCAAGCAATCCTCATTTGATCAAATGGGATCAAATGAATGGAAGCAAATGCTGAGCTTGATGACCAAGGACACAAACTGGTGCATTGTCCTTCTCCACAACTTTCAACTGGCAGTCTCAACCTCTACTCTCAAGTTCAAAAAACAAGGTGGAAAGATGAACAACTTCAGGTTTATGAGTGGAATTCTTGATGATCTAATCCCTAAGCTCAAAACTCCTCTACCCAAGAAGTGGCTGAAGACTGTGAAGCTGTCAGAAACAAGGTGTTTCAATGAAAGAACCTTTTCATTGAAACAAAAGAAAGGAATTGCTATGAAAGCTGGAGATATGAGCCTTGAAAGTTTCAATGAAGCCCAAGAAAAGATGCTTGAAGAAACAAGAATAAAGATTGAACATTGGAAGGAGTTGATTGCATTGGCTACAAGTAGGAGAATAAAAAGGGGAGTGAAGACCAATGTCAAGAAAACAGGGGTGTTAAAGAAGACTGTGGTATCTCCTAGCAAAAAGGGCAAAAGCAAGGATGGTCAAATGACTGACAGTGACAAAACCTTGTCTGATAGCCATAGAGTGGATGTTGAAGAAAGAGGTGCTGTTGATAGCCATAGAGATGACACCATGGAACAAACTCATGCTGGTGATGCTGATGTAGATCCTCAAGAACTCCAGGCAGCTATTAAATTGTCAAAATCACAGCATAAAGGAAAGCAACCTCTGACAGCTATCCCTACCAAGCAGACAGTCACCAGATCCAAGGTACAATCCTCCCTATCCATTCCTTCTAAAACTTTGCCAAAGAAAAGAAAACTAGAAAAGAAAGCCCCCAAGGCCAAGAAAGCCAAAATAACTACCCCTTCCATTTCTCCAAAATCCACTTCTGTCAGTCCAAGAGTGGACAAGTCATCCACACCCAGCTCAGGTCATCAGTCAGCCATTGAAGCTATCCTTAATCTCAAAGAACCATCAGAGAAGCAACCTTTAAGGGGGAACATTGATGAGAATATCCCCTCTACCCAACCTCAATAGTTAGCCAAAATCCTGAGAGCAATTGATGCTATTGAGTTGGATGGGAACCCTGACACTGAAAAAGTTGTTCTCTTGTTTCTTGATGATGTTCTAAGTAAGGAAGAATCATTAATGGCCCTAGATGAACTCAGGTCTAGGTTTATGAAGAAAAGGAGTGGACCTGGAGAGACATCTAGTAACCCCAAGGTGACAGCTATGGATGTAGATATCCAAACCTTCCCTTGAGGCTGTGAATGAACCTACCCCAACTGTTGAAATTGATAGGGGGAATCTTGATAATATCACTAAGGTTATTCAAAGTCTCAAAAAGGTTGGAGTTGAAATAGATCCAAATCAAGTCTCAAAGGGAGATTCAATCATAAATGCTTGCAAGGGACTTGTGTTTGATGGAACTCCAGAAAGTGAGGAAGCCCTGACAGCTATTCTAGAGAAAAAGTTGGCCAAAAGAGAAGTCAGGGCAGCCTTAAACCTCCTTAAATCTCAATTCAATTCCAATATTCTCAATCAAAGTCTTGGCCAAGCCTCTGAGTCAATCCCAACTGTTTCAACTCAAGCCTCTGCACCTTCCAAGCCAATTTCTCCAATCCCTAAAAATGAACCTTTTGAAGCCTCTCCTCAAAGTCCAATCCTAGCTGGACAAGGTCAAGATATATCTGACAGTGATCCCATTCTTGACAGTCCTGATAGCCATCCAAGCCATTCTATTCCTCCTACTCAAGCATATCTTCCCAAGAAAGAACCTTGGATGCTTAGCTGTGGCATTGACTTCTCTATGTCTTCCATCAAGGCAGCAAGAACAAAGTTGGCCCATGTAACTCATTTCCCAGAAATTGCAAACCCATTTACCTATCCAAAATTCTGGGAACTGTCAAGAAATGGTTTGATAATGGTAGCAAGAAACCTTGCAGGGTTAGTTTTCTTTGCCTATGAAAAATGGAAAGTGTCAAGAACCTCATCAACCTCCAACTTTGTTCACCAAATCCCATCCTTCCCAAAGTTCATCACTCCCAATACTCTTCTTGATTGGGAAGTTCTCTTCAGCCAACTTATCTCTCCATCACTCAATTCATGCCTGTATATGCCAATACCAATTGAAAGGCCCTTTGTTGATATGCAGATGATCAGACAGCTATGGTTTGGCTTAGCTGTCAGATGATAGTTGAATTGTGCAGCGGAATAAGAGAGGCTAGAAATAATGATAGGGCAAGGAACACAAAGAAATAATGCAAGTGTGTGAATGTGATTGCAAAAATGTAATAACACAGAGAATTTAAAGTGGTTCAGAGTTCACTCCTCCTACATCCACCCCCACTGTCAATCTTGACAAGTGAGATCAATTTTATTATAATCTTTAATCAACAAAAATTACAAATGATTGATTCAGACAAGTTCCTTGAACTTCCTCTTCCTAATTAGTACAGTCAACTAGGGATACACTTAAAGTACAGTCTTAAGTGTTTTTACAACTTGAAGTACAGTCTCAAGATTTTACAAAACAAACAATACACTCAAAGTACAGTCTTGAGTGTTTACAAACTAATTCTACACCTAAAGTACAGTTTTAGGATTTTGAAATTTGTGAATTAACACACTAAGGGGTGTTTTGTTGATGAGGCAGAGGTTTTGGGGTGAGGGTTTTGGTTTGGAACAGGGTTTAAAGGGTAGGGAATGGTGAGTGTGTGTGGATTACAGGAGGTGTGTGTGGGTGTAAGGGAAAGGTTTTGGACTGTGAAAAAGAGTATTTTTCAAGAGTAGTTTGTGTAGAGGATGAACTCCTCTATTTATACCCTTCAATGTAGCCGTTGGAATATGACTGTTGTAGCTACATTAATGAGCCTTGACTGGTCTTTGCCCCACTTGTCCACTTGCAGGTCTTCATGAGCTGGCTTGAGTTGTGGCTTGAACTGAGAGCTTCCAGAAGGTCTTCAGTGGTCTTCATTGGTCTTCAATGGTGAACTTGACAGCTGTGAAGATCCAGGTTCCACTTTGGTTGAGATTATGGTAACAGAGATTGAGACAAAGTGATGGCTATCAGAGGAATGAAGTCATAGCTGTCAGATCATACAAGGCTTAGCTATCAGAGAGGTTCTCTAATAAGGACTGAGATGCACTTTGATGATCTTGATTGCTTAGAGAGTGAACATGATTCATGTTTTTGATTGATTGTAATCATTGTATACAACAGAATCATAACTATCAAACTCATAGCTGTCAGATACACTGAGGAATGAATATGAAGTTTGATTTGGTCAGTCATGGACTTAGCTGTCAGAGTAAAGGATCATGACTGACAGTTTTCCTCTTTTGATATAAACCATGTTCTATATATATATTCCTTTATTAAAACCAACTAACTAAGACATTGATCAAAGTTAGGTCCTAACAGTTACCTTATAGGTTAGGCATTATTTTAGGACTTTATTTCTTATTTTCCAAGTTTTATGGGTGCTATAAAATAGCCCTAAAGTTGTAATCCGAAAATTAGAGTTTTTGATTATTGAATTAATAGAGAATAAAGGAAAAGCTGAGGCTTTCTTTATCTAGGGTTTGTAACCCATTGTTTCTGGTTCTTTTCCGTTCGGTATCAATCTCAAGGCTTCTTTCGACATCAAAATAGAAATATCCTTGAAAATTAAATTCAAAATAAATATAAAATGAAACAATTTATTGATGTGAGTAAAAGCTCTAAATAAGCTAGCTTGATAACAAGCTCTAGCTAGATAGTAAACTTGAAAACAAATGAAGCTGCTAAAGGAATTCTGTGTGATTGATCAATTAAAGAAGCTTGTCTCGTGTCACATAAGGTATGCTTCCATATCCCTATTCATTATGTAGAGTCTAAAGTTCCATTCTTAAATAGACTCAACAAAGGCTGATATGATTAGTTTATGTACCCACCCACATTTTTTGGTGATCAAAAAATAAAGCATTCCTTGCAATTTGGAGACTCTTAAAAGTTCAAAACTGTTGCTGGAAAATCTTTTTATCACTATCGCTGTAATAATTTTTTAACATTATTTTAGGTGAAAGTTGTGTTTTCTTGATAGCCTCCCTTTTTTATTAATCTTAGCATATGCTCTGGGAGTGTCTATTGATTAGATTCCAGGATTAAGCAAGAACCGGTTTTGCAGTTATTATTGAAGACTTCTGCACGTCAAATATCAAAAAGTGCATCTCCTTTTGAACAGCTACGTCAGGCACTCCAGCAGGTGAGTTTTCATGTCAAACTGGGAGAGTTGTTATTTCCCTTTATTCATCAGAATGTGACTGCTGGTTATTTCTTAGACAGGGATGTGACGTATCGGTCAAGGAACTGGACAGCCTGATAGTTCTTCTTTCTGAGAAGAAAAGAAAAATGGAGCAAGAAGAACCTGAGACAAATTTACAGATTATGCATGAATTTTTGCATTGCTTAAGAAGGCTAAAGCTTGAAGAGCTAAATGAGGTTATTTGAACTGATTTATTTTTTCTTTTTTTTTTGTTTGTGTTTTTTAGCTTTGCCATGGTATGCTTCTGTTTCCATTTTTAGGCTAATCTATTTGCAAGTGAAAAGGTACTTTCAATGGTAGAAGTATCTGCTCCTTACAAGTTATCCTTATGTGAAGCGTTTAAACAAGTGCGGGAAGTAGTGTTTATTACTAGAGAGGAGAGAGGACACATTTAACTGCAAATTTAATATGAAAGTTTGTGGCCTTCTTGTTCCTAACTACTGGTGGTTATTGGCTTAGGGCCTTTAAACGACCGAATCCATCATTTTAGATATGTTGTATCACGTGGGCTGGGCTTGTCCGTTATGTCCTTTATTTAAGTTAATATAAGCTTTTGTATGGCTGTCACCATGGGACTCATTTGTTCAATTTTCATCTTTATACAAAATATGTCTTGTCAGATGATGGTTACATTTTCATTCACATAATGTCTTGTAGCGAACTTACTATCTTCTTTGTATTTAATCTTTTGCTTGTAACAGTTCAATGATCTACAAGAGTGTTACCTGCAAAAGCGGCGGCATTGGGCCAGACAACCACATAAACAGGAAGAGAAAGATTGTAATGCCGTACAACGAGAAGGTTATCATGAAGGACTTGAGGATTTCCAGTCTGTGCTGTCTACTTTTACACGATACAGGTACGCTAGTCTTACATATGCCTGCATGTTGGTTTCTAGACCTGGTTTCTCCTTTCCTTTCTATTTGAAAGTTGTGTGTGTTAGGACCTAACTATGTAAGCCACATAGTTATAATAGGTTTTGACAAAGAAATATATCATATGTTATCTGACAGCCAAGATAACATATGACCTTGGACAGCTAAGACCTCAAAATCAAACTGCATCTCTATTTATATCAACTGGACAGCTATGGTTCAATCAACCTACAAAGATATCACTCAAAACCTCTCTTGTACATTAATGTATCTAAATTACATGTGTAGTATGATGTATTACATAAGGCCTAAAACCTTCTAGATCAGAACTTAGCTCGACGGCTAAGGTTCTCTCTCACGGCAAAGGTTTCACTCCTCAACGGCTATGATCTTCAACATCAACGGCTATGAAGAATTCTGTGATGACCAAGATGTGCCTTGTCCAAATCTCTCCATACGAGATGTTGCCGGCTCATCTCCATAAAGATCACATGCACAGTTGCGAGATTCCGGCTAATTTATTCTCCGAGTCAACAAAGGCTCTAAATGCAACTCCAACATGCATTTACTCCCTTGTCTCCTTGTCTCCTCCAACGGCTATTTCCAAGCCTATAAAAGGAACTCTCCAAGACTGAAGACCTCACCCCTTTTACACACAACTTCTACAAACCTTGCATCCAAACCTTCTCAACCTGCAACCAATAATCAAAACAATATTAAGACACTTGTAAGCGATCTCGGGTGTATAAAGCGGTTTGTAAGAACCCCTTAAGGCGACTTTAAGTGGGTAGTGTGAATAGCTCGGTGTAGAGCTTGATCCCTAATAGATTTGTACTTATTAGGAAGAGGAAGTTCAAGGAACTTGCCTATCCAATCCTTTGTAAATCTTAACGGGAACTAGATTTAAGTGGATTGATCTCACTTGTCAAGGTTGACAGTGAGGGTGGACGTAGGAGGAGTGAACTCTGAACCACCTTAAAATTCCTTGTGTTCAATTGGTATTATCACACAACACACACACACATATACACACACCTACACTATTCACTTGTCTTTACATTATTTCAAACACTTTTATTCCGCTGCACATTTAACTCCAATCTTTAAAACCAGTTAACCTCGACGGCTAAGATCTCACCTCAGCTGTCAAACCTTAACTGCCTAACCTTTAATTTGATCTAAGCAAACAGGACCTTTCAATTGGTATCAGAGCTTGTCTTCACACACAAAAGTCTAACAACTTGTGAAGGATCAACTACCAACCCATCATGCCTCAACCAAGGAGAAATAATGAGAAAGACATTCCCCATATTGATGACTATGGATCATTTGAAATATATGCATCAAAAATTAAAACATACCTTGATGCCAATATTATTTGGAATTGGTATGCCCTTGAAAATGAAGTCATATACCCTGTATCTGTTGATACAAATGGTGGACCTAGCAAAGTAAAATCTCGAGTGCAGACTGATTCAGAAAGACAGCTAGTCAGTGCCAACCTTAAAGTCAAAAACATACTCCAAAAGAGTGTTAATGACTCTCTTGCTCAAGAAATTGCCAAGGAACCATCTGCAAAGGCTGCTTGGGAACTCATTCATACCAAGTTCCAAAAACACACTAGTGTTAGAACACAAAACCTATACAACCTTCTTAGACAACTTGACAACTTCAAATTCTACCCTGGTGAGAAAGTAAGTCTTTTGCAAAACCAAGGTTTGAAGACTTGGTAAGATCCATTGCTGATCATGGTAAAACTTTTGAGAACCAAGACTTGTGTCTCAAAATATACTCCAACCTTCCTCAAGAATATGAGAAGGTAGCTTTGCCAATAAGAGAAGGCTCAGAATGGAGCACCATGACTGTTGAACAATACTTTGGTAAACTTGAAGCCTATGAACTAGAAGGAATGATAAAACTTCAACTTTGTTCCCTCCATTTCACAAACTCTTGCCTTAGGCGCCCAAGAAACCACCCAAAACCAATTACCCAACAAGATATTGATTCTATGGTTCTTCTCTCCCTCCAAAAAGTTAACCTTCCCTAAAATAACCTCTCCCAAGGAGATCTACCAAGCCTTATATCCATGGTGTCGAAACACCTTGAGAGCACATAAGAAGTCCTTTGAGAGAAGCTATAGCCCATCCACCTCGATCAAGAGAACCCTAAAAAGAAAGTTGAATGCTTCAAGCTGTAAGAAGCTTGGACATTACTCCTCGTGTCTGAACCAAGGAAACCTAGGGAAAGTCGGACGGCTAAGAAATTCTCATACTCTAAAGAGATAATTCATAGTTCAAGATGCAAGCTGCTACAATTGCACAAAGAAGAAGAATGAGAAGAATAAAGAGCAAGTATTGATTCTTTGACTCATCCAAGTTCGGTGATGAGGAATGTGAGTACGGTGACTACTGAAAGTGAAGGAGAAGAAGCAATGATATGCTTGATGGTGGAGATGATGAAGACTCGGACAATGAAGAGGATCTTGAAGCCTTAGGCATTCTTTGAGGAACTAAAAGCAGTACCTCAATTCAATACCTTAAATAATGAAGAATTTAAACAATTAGTCGATTACTTTATTAATTCAAATAAAAAGACACCAAACTGGCTTTGCTTCATTGCTCACTGACAATCTATCCCAAAGTAAAACCATTGAGAACCTTGAAAAAGCCAATCAAGGTCTGAAAGTCCAAAACCTTATGCTTGAAAAAGCCAATGAAGAGTGACGGCTATGAATTCCAAACTTACGGAAACCAACATCAATCTTGAAAAGGAAAATGAATCCTTCGAAAGAAGTTTGAAACACAGGAACGACTCTGGAGAAGCCTTGACCCACTTTAGCTACAACCAAAGACACCCAAGTGACAAATAAGGAATTGGAGCTAACAATCCTACTATGTACACATATACCCCTCTTACTGATGAAAGGGCAATTGACAAGATGGTTCTTGAAAGCATGAACTATGTCAAAGCCCAAGAAAATGTTTATCCTATCCAAACCAAGGAAGATCTCAAAGAAAAAGGAAAAAGGAATGAAGCTAGCTCCAACCACACTGATGTATCAACTCCAGATAGCCCCACTCACACTGATAAATCTCATATAGCAAGCTCAAGTCAGCCAAAAGGAAAAGGAGAACAAGCAAGCAAAGGTAAATACATATGGCAAAAGAAAGGAATCAAGGAGCAAATGAAGGAGAACCAACCAAGACATGGTGGACGGCGAGAGGTCTCCTAGACAACCAAGACATGGTGGACGGCGAGAGGTCTCCTAGACAACCAAGACATGGTGGACGGCGAGAGGTTTCCTAGACGGCCAAGTTATGGTGAGCAGTGAGGTCTCCAAGACAGCAAAGATTCTATGATCATCACTCATATGCCAAACCTCAAAGACCTAACTGGCCATTCTCTAATGGAAGAAACCATGCCCAACACAATACCTCTCCTAGATCATCTCATAATTCCCCAAGCCATTCTCAGTTTCATAACCAAAATCAATTCTCTTCTCCCAACCAATTTCTTAATCAAACCCAACCTATTGCTCCTACTCCCTATATGCTTTGCAAATCATGGGATATTATAATGCCCTAAACCGGTACTTTGGAAAGAGAGCAATGAACAAAGCTAGGGTACCAAAGAAATTCTAATCCTTTGGACCCAAAAGAATAAAGGGTACCATAAATGTATTTTTGTTTTGTAGGAACCTAGGAAAGGAATATGGTACTTGGACGGTGGATGCGACGGGCACATGACTTACAACAAGGAGTGGCTACAACAATATGTCCCCAAAAATGGTCCAAATGTAACTTTTGGTGACAATTCTCAAGCCAAAGTCAAAGGATCGAAACCTTGTTACTAAAGATATTATTTTCACTAATGTATCTTATGTAGAGGGTCTCGAAGCACAATTTGATTAGCCTTAGTCAGATTTGTGATAAGGGATATCATGTTGTATGTTCCAAGAACCACTTTGCTGTCAAGGATGTCAACAACAAATCAATCCTCACTGGAATAAGAAAAGGCAATCTCTCTTGTCTAAACCTAGAAATTGTGGATTCCTCGGATGCCCATTGCCTACTCTCCTTGATCAATCGACATGTCTTGGTTATGGCACAAAAGATTAGCTCACCTAAACCTGAAAAGCATCTCAAAACTAGCCAACTCCAACCTAGTAAAAGGCCTACCCAAAATACCCTTCAAAAAGGACAAGCTATGCAAAGCTTGTCAATGTGGAAAACAAAAGAAAACCTCCTTCACTGCCAAAACCAGACTAGATACCTCTAAACCTCTTCAACTTCTTCACATGGACCTTTTTGGACCTATCGAACTAGATCTCTTGGTGGAAAGAGATACTCTCTTGTTGTAGTTGATGACTACACTAGATTTACTTGGATCATCCTTCTTGAATCCAAAAGAGATACTTTGGAACAACTTGTCAAATTGTTCAATAAAATTCAAAACCAAAAGGGTTTATCCATCATCAAAATTAGATCAGATCATGGTAAGGAATTTGAGAACACGGTGTTGAAGAATCTTTGTGATCAAAAAGGGATTGAGCACAACTTTTACTGCTCCTAGAACTCCTCGGCAAAATGGAGTTGCGAGAAAGAAAGAATAGAACAATTTGTGAGGCGGCAAGGTCTATCTTTGTCGAGCACAACCTTCCTAAATATTTTTGGGGTGAAGCGGTAACCACTTCTTTGTCTATGTTGAGAACAAGACCCTCATCAACAAGTTTCACTCTAAGACTCCCTATGAACTTTGGAATGGAAGAACACCAACCATTTCATACTTCCATGGCTTTGGAAGTAGATGCTTCATACACAACAATGGGAAAAATAATCTTGACAAATTTGATTCAAAGAGTGATGAAGGAATTTTCCTTGGATACTCCAACACTAGCAAAGCCTATAGGGTTTACAACAAAAGAAGACTTGTTGTAGAGGAATCAATTCATGTAGACTTTGATGAAAATAATGACCAAAGTCACACTTGAGCTATGTGATTTTGATGAAGGCGTGGGCAACTCGGATAACCTACACGAGGTTTCTCCTGTTCATGACCCCTCATGTCTCATTCCTGAAGAAGATTCACCTTCCCTTCCTTATATAGTGCCCAAAGACACAAATAAACATTCAACTTTGCACGGACCATGAATCCTCTCTCAACGGCAAAGGTGCATCGGCGGCCATGATGCATCAACTAACCTTCCTTCATACAATCATCAAAATCCCCTTGAAGAAGACCCTATCCAACCTGATATCAACTCCTCTCAATCAATTCCTCAACCTGAAATCCTTACCCACATTATCCCTCCAAACAAAAACATCTATATAGATCTTCCTATACACAAAATGGACATACCACACGACATGCACTGTTCTTGACTCTCTAATGAGTGCCTTCATCTCTCAAATTGAACCCAAAAGATAAATGAAGCCCTTCAAGACCCAGATTGGATAGAAGCAATGGAGGAAGAATTGGAGCAATTTGAAAGAAATAAAGTTTGGAAGCTTGTTCCTAAGCCAAAGAATCAAGCTGTCATTGGAACAAGATGGGTTTTTAGGAATAAGATGAATGAAGAAGGAGTTGTAATAAGAAACAAAGCTAGGCTTGGTTGCTCAAGGATACGAGACAAGAAGAAGGAATTGACTATGATGAGACTTTTGCACCGGTTGCTAGACTTGAAGCTATAAGGTTATTTCTTGCCTATGCTTCATTCAAGAAGATGAAAGTGTTTCGAGATGGATGTCAAAAGTGCATTTACTGAATGGAGTCCTAAATGAAAAGGTGTTTGTATCTCAACCTCCTGGATTTGAGCATCCCAAGTTTCTGATCATGTATATAAATTGGACAAAGCACTATATGGACTTAAACAAGCACCAAGAGCTTGGTATGACACCCTATCTAGATATCTCCTTGGTAAAGGATTTACCAAGGGCCATATTGATAACACTTTGTTTATCAAAAAATATGGAGATGATCGGTTGCTCATCCAAGTCTATGTTGATGACATCATTTTTGGATCATCAAATGAGGACTTGTGCTGAATTTGGGAACATTATGAAGGACCGAGTTTGAAATGAGCATGATTGGTGAGCTCACTTTCTTCTTGGGTCTTCAAGTCAAGCAAATGGAGGAAGGAATATTCATTAACCAAGCTAAATACACAAGGGATATGATCAAAAAGTTTGATATGCTATCTGCTTCACACCCAAAACTCCCTTGTCAACAACAACCAAACTTCATGCGATCACGATGGCCAAAGTGTAAATCCAACACTTTACGAAGTTACATTGGATCCCTTCTCTATGTAACGGACTTCAAGACGACATTATGTTTAGTGTCTGTCTTTGTGCTAGATTTCGAGGCAAATCCCAAGGAGTCTCATCTCTCTGTTGTCAAGAGAATTTTGAGATATCTCAAAGGAACTCCACTGATTATGGATTATGGTATCCTCTTTGAATCCCCATTTTCTTTAATTGGATTCACTGATTCGACTATCTTTGGGTGTAACCTAGATAGAAAGTCCACAAGTGGTGGATGCCAATTTATTGGATCTAGAATCATTTCATGGTCAAGTAAAAAGCAAACCTCGGTAGCAACCTCAACAGTGAAATTTGAATATATTCTTCTTGGTTTGTGTTGTTCACAAATACTTTATCTCAAAAGTCAATTACAAGACTTTGGAATTGAGCGTCAACATTCCAATCTTTTGTGACAACTCAAGTACCATTGCCATGACAAAACCACTGTCCAACACTCAAAGACAAAGCATATTGAGGTCGAGACATCACTTCATCGGAGACCATGTTGAAAAAGGAAACATTAGTCTTGCAAAAGTGTGTGCGAGAATAATGTCTACGACATCCTAACAAAGGCTATGGATGAGAAAAGATTTGAGATGTTAAGAGCAATGCTAGGCATGATTAATCTAACAAAATAAAAAACTCTTATTCATTAGAATAAACCATTTCCTATGGCTGCTGTCAACAACATTGTCGACGGCTAACCTTTCTCAATTCAAAAGCTTCTTACTCATCAAAACCAAACCTCATTTCTACCTTACAGAAATTCAAACACCATAAAAACAAGCCTAAATCCATATTACCAAAAGCTTCATCAACCCTCCTTCTCATCTCGGCAAGCACCTGCGAAAAGCCTTGACTGGCTAAGGTGTCAATCTTGTTTATCCCATAGGCGATCTTGGAAGCAATCATCCCCATATCCTCTATCACTATAAATAATGTACGGAGCTTGATATGCACTCTCTTTGATATCTCCATATCTCTCCAACCAAACAGGGTGCCTTTCCATAAATGGATCAATAGCGAGAGGTTGAGAAGCTGCAAGAAGGACAGACCCTCCTTGGCCACCACTCTTCAAGCTTGCATTATAGGGAGGATACTCACTAAGTGGTGAGATAAAGCTGAAGGTACTGAAGAATTTGCACTTGCACTGTGCAATGATAGCTTGATCGGCGAGGACCTTCATCCTCCTCACCATTTAGAGCAATTTGGACTCAAACACTTGAGAAATTGAGAAAACAACTTCATATAGACTTTGGAAGGAGAACTTTGCACTCCTGCAAAGTTATCTCCAGTTCCCTCAAGCTGTTTGGCTAAGAGTTAGAGAATCCACTGGTGACATTTGTGAATTCCTTGACGGCTATGAAATCGGGTTGACCAATTTGTGTGTCAACCTTAATCCTTTCATCCTTTGTCAAGCTTCACTAGCTCTCCCAAGGTATAAACCCTTTCCACCTTGTCCTTAAGCGGCCTACTTGATTCTCCTTCTCTCTCCTTCCTTGACGGCTTAACCTTAGGCTGTCGGATCAGCAGTTCCCCCTTCAACTATCTTAGCCTTACCCTTACTTTTTGCTTTCTCTCTCAACCTATTTTCCTCACCTTCCAAAAGTGCTAATCTCTCCTCCTCCCAAAACTTCTTTCTTATCTCTCTCTCCTTCAACTCCTCCTCCTTATTGGGATCATCTTTTAGTATTTGATCCACCTCCTGCTCCAAACCTATATCAGTTTGGAGCCTATATGACAGAAACTCCCTCTCAAACCTTGCCTCTCTTGTTTCATCTACCCTTGGACTTTGAAAAACAAGTCTCTTTGCGATCTTAGCCATTTTGCTAGGGTGAACTTTGAAACAAGTCTTCCCATTTGCTATGAATAAAATGGATTTGGTAAATTTCTTCATCTGAACCATTATCTTTTATAGGCAAATTCAGTTTCAGTCAAATTAGTGGCAATGATCATTCAAAATAGACTTGGCTGGTAATTAAGTCTGACAGCTATGAATTTAGCTCTTGCCAAATCGAGGAAGTGTTTGGAACTTGCCACTAACAAATATTCATTAATTTCTCTGTTTATTCCCTCTGAAATTTCGTCTTTGTGTACGGAAATAACTCCCTTGTTTTGTGGGGAGTTATTGTACATGTAATGAGTAGTGGGACAAAAAACACTATTCATGAACAGTCACTATCTTAAATGCTATCTTTTAACCGTTACACTAACCCACGTATTAGCCGTTCAAACAAACTCAAATTCCCTCCTTTAACTATCATTTAACCTTGCGAACTAATCCCTCTGTTAACAATCACCATTCTCTCTTCCTCATTCATTCTTTGATTTCCTCTGTTTTTGTCTCATAAACCCTAAAAACTTTCTGTCCTAAGATCAACCATGTCTTACCCAGAAGCCCATGGATACTTCATCAAACCTGAGTTCTATGAGCACAATGTTGGAGCTCTCATCAAAGAACTCTTGGAATCCAATCATCTGTGCAATATGATGGAAGCTCAACCTCCTATTTATGAGAAGGCTATGCGAGAGAGATTTTTATGAAAGGAGAAAGACAATCAAGCGGAGCAATCAAAACCACCATTGAAGGTGCTTGAAATCAATGTGACCCCCAAGATTGTGTCCAAGGTTTACAACATCCCTATCAAAAGCAATGGTGTTTCAAATCTACGGAATAGGAAAGACAACAACACTGGAACCATTCTACAAAAGGTTCTTTGACAAACCAAATTTGTAATTATCTATTGGTTCGGGACAAACCAATCAAAAAGAAGGAACTTGATTTGTTCAAATCAACCTAATGGATGTTGTCATCAAAGGGTTTGATGGAAAGCAATCATCATTTGATCAAATAAGTCCTAATGAATGGAAGCAAGCCCTAAGTTTGATAACCAAAGAAGCAAACTGGAGTGTTGCTTTACTTCACAACTTTCAATTAGCCATTTCTCCCTCTCCTTGGAAATACAAGAAACAAAATCCAAGGATGAACAATTTCGAGATTCATGAGTGGAATTCTCCATCACCTTATTCCAAGGTTGAATCCTCCCCTAAAGGATGAGTGGCTTGAGTCTGCATCTCTAGTATCAACCGGAAGCTTCAACTTGAGCACCTTCAAGCGAAGGGTAAGAAGAAATTAGAGCTTGGGGACGGCTACGAGAATTTTGATGAAGCCTCTCAAAGATTGAAAAAGAAAGCGAGAAGGATATGAAGATATGGCGGGGATTGGTAAACATGGTGAATGACAAAAGATCCAAGAGAAAGCATGACAAAGGTGTTGTCATAAAAGAAAGAGCTCAAGAGACTTCTCCTTCCAAAATCAAAAGAAGAAAAAGCCTAGCCAAGATGAAGAGAAGCTGGAAAGGGAAAGAAGCTTAGTAAAGGAAAGCAAATCCAAGAAGAGGAAGGCTGTTGAGCAAGAAAGTGCTCAAGGAAGCTGACAAAGGGAAGATGGTAGGCGAAGAGCAAGGCGACGGTGAAGATACTCGGTCGAGATCCTATTTTCAAGGACATTGATGAATATGATGGTGAAGAGGAAGAAATCCCACGATGTTGTGTATCTTTGGTGAAGCTCAAGGTGATGAGTTTGATGAAGATATGAGAAGAGGCATTCTTTGAGTCACTAATGGAAGTAAGGACGGCTAAGGTTGGACGGTCATGCAGGACGACCATGGAAGCTTCATCTCGACGGCTAAGGTTGTCTCAAGTGCTGAAACCCCATCCAAGGTAACCTCTAAGCCTTCTCTTTCTCTCGGTACTTTCTCTAGGAAGAGAAAAACGAGATAAAGATGCTCCCCCATCCAAAAGTTGAAACCAACCACTCCTCGGCCCTCCTCATCCAAAGACCAATCTAGTTCACCTCATGACTACGTGGCTCAAGGCATCCTAAATCTTAATCCCTCTAACATTAGTCCAAATGAGCCAAGTGTTGAAAAAGATAGGGGGAATAGCTCTAGCTACGAAAAGGATGAGCCTCTGTTAAGGGGAATAAAAGTCCTATGTCTCCCATTCGACGGCTATCCCTCTCTCCGAGTCAAGAATCACCCTCGATAGTCCCTCGGATCCTTCCCCCATCCTGAAAACATTTTCAAAGCATCTGAAGGACTTTCCTTAGAAGATCCCAAGCATGTCCCTGCTGTTACCTATTACTTGAGACAAGTGCTAACGAGAGGAAGAAACTTCAAAAGCCTTGAAACTTATCAAAAAGCAGAGATTTGTCCAAGAAAGCTAGCATTCACACTTTGAACCCATTCTGAACACGAACCTCAATCCAAGTTTGTTGAATCTGTTCAAATTCAAGAACCTCATGTTGTTACCCAAGATGCGAGCCCCAACCTGATCTTGAAACCGAACCTCAACGATCTTGAACCGAACCTCAACCCGATCAAGAATCTCAATTTAAACCTAGTGAGCCTGATCAAAACCAAGAAACTGTTGATCCCTCCCTTGAATCTGAAATCCTTCCTACTTGTGAACCTTGGATTTTGGATTGTGAAATTGACTTTTCCTTCCCCTCTATCATGGCTGCCCACCAAAGATTGAAGGATATTTCCCATTTCCCTGAAATTGCCAATCCTCACCTAGTCTCCAATCCTTGGATGTTAAGCAAAAATTCCATTATGATTCATGCAAGGAATAGATGTGGCCTCATAGTGTTTGCCCATGAGGAATGGAAAAAGTACAGAATAGCTCTCCCCAACTCCTTCTTTCACAAAGCCCCCTTGCTACCAAACTTCATGGATATCTCTACCATAATAGATTGGGAAATTCTGTTCTCCCAGCTTCTCTCTTCAAATATCAATGAATGCATTTATATGCCTTCATCCCTGGTGTATGCCCTATGCATTGAGCTTGCCAAAGAAATGTATTGGAGGATTTGCCTCAATAAATCCATTATCATGGCTGTCATTGCAAGACCAAGCACGGCTATGTTTCCTCCTTCATCTTCAGTACCCTCTTCATTCATCCCCCTAAACACAAGATCTCTCCAATCCAACTTTCCTCCAAACTTCAATCCTTCAACTTTTGTACCCCCATATCATGTGACCATTACAGACATGCAAAGATTTACAAGGTCAATGATAACCATGATGAGACACATTTTGGAAGTCTCAAGCTGTGTCAAAATGCGAGAGGAAGGCCTCCAAAGGAAAGGCCATTGAATCGATGAAGAAGGCGTGAACACTGGGAAAAAGAGCCTGCAGTCTTGCTCCAAATGTGATTGTGTCAAGTGATGATGAAGATAGTGCTCCTGTGATGAAACAGCATCAACTCTCAACCTCTCTTGTTCTCACTATCTCAAGCGATCCACCTCTACATCAAACTCAACAACCCATCTCTCTTCAATCAAACCCCTTCTTTTCTAACCTATTTGCAGGAACAAGGGGACAGAGCTCAAAACCAAAGAAGGCTCCCTTATGGGGTACTATGAGATTGAGAAATGATGAAGAGCCTCTGTCAAGTTGTTCTCAAGGAAAGGCAAAACCAAACCTTCACCTATGATGATGAGATGAGCTGGGAATGGAACAATGAGATGTACTACAGAGGTGTTGAGGACAAGATGAAGAGAGTGCTACTTGCAGAAAGAGAGGAGATCCTTGCAGCAAGAAGAGAAAGAGATGAATTTTCTTAAGAAAATTTTATGTCTTTTTGGATAAGTCCTTTTTTAATCCCTACCTTTAATTCCTGCTTTTAAAACATGGTTTATTTTGGATAATATGTTTTGTTTTAAGACTCAGTTGATTGAATCAAGAAGATTGTTCTCATCTTCATTGGTATATTCATTCTTGAGTATCTTGCAGGTTATATCTTTATTAGATATATTACTTTGCCAAAAAGGGGGAAATTGTTAGGACCTAACTATGTAAGCCACATAGTTATAATAGGTTTTGACAAAGAAATATATCATATGTTATCGGCGACAAATAAGATAACATATGACCTTGGACAACTAAGACCTCAAAATCAAAGCTGCATCTCTATTTATATCAAGCTGGACTGGCTATGGTTCAATCAACCTACAAAGATATCACTCAAAACCTCTCTTGTACATTAATGTATCTAAATTACATGTGTAGTATGATGTATTACATAAGGCCTAAAACCTTCTAGATCAGAACTTAGCTCTGACAGCTAAGGTTCTCTCACAGCAAAGGTTTCACTCCTCAACAGCTATGATCTTCAACATCAACAGCTATGAAGAATTCCTGTGATGATCAAGATGTGCCTTGTCCAAATCTCTCCATACGAGATGTTGCCGGCTCATCTCCATAAAGATCACATGCACAGTTGCGATTCCGGCTAATTTATTCTCCAGTCAACAAAGGCTCTAAATGCAACTCCAACATGCATTTACTCCCTTGTCTCCTTGTCTCCTCCAACGGCTATTTCCAAGCCTATAAAAGGAACTCTCCAAGACTGAAGACCTCACCCCTTTTACACACAACTTCTACAAACCTTGCATCCAAACCTTCTCAACCTGCAACCAATAATCAAAACAATATTAAGACACTTGTAACTGATCTCAGGTGTATAAACTGATTTGTAAGAACCCCTTAAGACTGACTTTAAGTGGGTAGTGTGAATAGCTCAGTGTAGAGCTTGATCCCTAATAGACTGTACTTATTAGGAAGAGGAAGTTCAAGAAACTTGCCTATCCAATCCTTTGTAAATCTTAACGGGAACTAGATTTAAGTGGATTGATCTCACTTGTCAAGGTTGACAGTGAGGGTGGACGTAGGAGGAGTGAACTCTGAACCACCTTAAAATTCCTTGTGTTCAATTGGTATTATCACACAACACACACACACATATACACACACCTACACTATTCACTTGTCTTTACATTATTTCAAACACTTTTATTCCGCTGCACATTTAACTCCAATCTTTAAAACCAGTTAACCTCTGACAACTAAGATCTCACCTCAGCTGTCAAACCTTAACTGCCTAACCTTTAATTTGATCTAAGCAAACAGGACCTTTCAGTGTGATATGTTGTTTGTCTTCACAGTCGATTGCGGGTCATCGCGGAACTTAGGCATGGAGATCTTTTTCACTCGACCAATATTGTATCAAATGCTTGTATTCTAAAACTTCGATCAATACACAATAGGTAATGAAGCTTTACTTTTAAGATAGTTATACCCCATGTGTAGAACTTTTTGAATGCTTATATTCAATAATCTAGTTAATTGTGGAGATGTGAACATCTTTCCTTTATCTATTTCATTTTAATTCGTTTATTTAACTTCAGTTTTGATTATACATAGATTAGTGGGCTCCTATGCAAACATGGTGTGCATATACAGTGGAATCATATTGACCTTCATTGGTTGGACTTAGTACTAGTATAATTTACTACACTGTATCATCTTTCATTTTAGTTTTGTTAGTTAAATGCAATAAATGATATTTCTTGACCACTATCTCCCTAACCATCAGTAACCTTGTTGTAAAGCTCCCTTTTTAGTTGAGACCTTCATAATTCCTTGATGTTGCAGGTCATGATAAAAAATTTAGAACAAGTGGTGATAATGGTTTCTTTCCAAGATAGCCACCCACGAGTGAGATGGGCTAGCTGCAGCAATGGATGACTTCCAAAATCCGCATGTCCAGGTTAGTTACGCGTCTATCTTGTCTTTAGTAGAGCACAAATCTATTTCATATTTATTATTTGTTATTACGTTGGTAGAACATTATTCTTTTTTTTTCTAAATGATTTCTGATTATCCTTATTAGCAAAAGGAGAGTGGCAAGGGAACAAGACCAAAAACTGAAGCTTTTCTCCGCTGCATTGTAGAGTGATCTGACTTTTATTAGCAGCCACCTGAATTGTTATGTATTTATGCAGAGGGGGAGTGTTAAGCTTGATATTAATTGTTAGTGCCAGATATCATGCTTTTAATGTGATAACTTATGGGACAAATTAGATCTTCTTTGGTGGTATTCTGTTGTCTCTTTTAACCGGGGGGGGGGGGTTTCGGGGTTCAAATCTCGTTAAGGGCAACATTATGAAGAAACTATTATTTTGTTGAAGATATCTCCTTAGCCTATTTATAGGCCCCCATTTGTGTAGCCTTCAAGGCATGAGCGGATTGAGGCATGGTTCCATGTCCTCTTCATCCACCTAAAATATAATAAATAACCCAATTTAAAATGAAAAATATGGGATATATTATGAGGATAGTGATGATGAAAAGTGCACTGTGGAATACACATTTGCGTCAAATTATTTCCACTTCAAGCTCTGTAAAATTTCAAATTTCAGCACTTATTTTTGCATTTTTCAGAACCTAATTAATACAGGAATATATGATGGAAATTATGCAAGTTTAACCACGGCAATTTGCATTTTGTTACAAATTAACCATGTCACTTTTTTTCCCTTCTAAAAAACCATTACACTTTAAAGTTCATTTCCCATCTAACCATTTTGTCTATCCTTGTTTAGGCTTGAAAGGCCCTTTGTTGATATGTAGATGATCAGACAGCTATGGTTTGGCTTAGCTGTCAGATGTTTGTTGAATTGTGCAGCGGAATAAGTGAAGCTTGAAATAATGATAGGACAAAAAACACAAAGAAATAATGCAAGTGTGTGAATGTGTTTGCAGAAATATAATAACACAGAGAATTTAAAGTGGTTCAGAGTTCACTCCTCCTACATCCACCCCCACTGTCAATCTTGACAAGTGAGATCAATTTTATTATAATCTTTAATCAACAAGAATTACAAATGATTGATTTAGGTAAGTTCCTTGAACTTCCTCTTCCTAATTAGTACAGTCAACTAGGGATACACTTAAAGTTCAGTCTTAAGTGTTTTTACAACTTGAAGTACAGTCTCAAGATTTTACAAAACAACTAATACACTCAAAGTACAGTCTTGAGTGTTTACAAACTAATTCTACACCTAAAGTACAGTCTTAGGATTTTGGAATTTGTGAATTAACACACTATGGTTGTTTGTTGTTGAAGCAGAGGTTTAGGGGTGAAGGTTTTGGTTTGGAACAGGGTTTGAAGGGTAGGGATTGGTGAGTGTGTGTGTGGATTACAGGAGGTGTGTGTGGGTGTAAGGGAAAGGTTTTGGACTGTGAAAAAGAGTATTTTTCAAGAGTGTTTTGTGTAGAGGATGAACTCCTCTATTTATACCCTTCAATGTAGCCGTTGGAATATGACTGTTGCAGCTACATTAATGAGCCTTGACTGGTCTTTGCCCCACTTGTCCACTTGCAGGTCTTCATGAGCTGGCTTGAGCTGTGGCTTGAGCTGAGAGCTTCCAGAAGATCTTCAGTGGTCTTCATTGGTCTTTAATGGTGAACTTGACAGCTGTGAAGATCCAGGTTCCACTTTGGTTGAGATTGTGGTAGCAGAGAATGAGACAGAGTAATGGCTATCAGAGGAAATGAAGTCATAGCTGTCAGATCATACTAAGGCTTAGCTATCAGAGATGTTCTCTAATAAGGACTGAGATGCACTTGATGATCTTGATAGCTAAGAGAGGGAGTATGATTCATGTTATTGATTGAATGTAACCACTGTATAAGATAGAATCATAACTGTCAAACTCATAGCTGTCAGATAAACTGAAGGATGAATATAACAGAATTCCTCTTTTGATATAAACCCTGTTCTATATATATATTCCTTTATCAAAACCAACTAACTAAGACTTTGATCAAAGTTAGGTCCTAACAATTTCCCCCTTTTTGGTAAAGGAAGATCTATTTAGAACATGTTTTCACAGTTAATGATAAGGGAAATACTAATGAAAGAAATAATTCAGGGATTCATATCATGCACAAGTAATCAGAATGAGATTGAAATACTTGGATTTGATCTCAAGATGAGAGAAGTTCACATATTACAGCCATAAAAACACAAAACCAAACAAAATAGATTGTTTCAACCACAAAAAAATGTCAACAAAATACAATTCAGTCATCAGCAAGTTGATCATAGAATTCTTCTCTTTTTTGCCTTGCTGAAAGGAGCTCATTTCTTTCTTCCTCCAGTTCTCTTCTCATTTCTGGTTCAACTCCTCTGTAATAGAACTCATTGTTCCATTCCCAAGTCATCCTCTCATCATATTTGAAGAACTTATCTTCCTTTGCTTTCAGTTGGGCTCTTGTGAGAGGCATCTGATCATTTCTTATTCTCATTGTGCCCCACAAATGCTTCTTCTTGTTCCTTGCTTTCTTGCTTTTCTTGGGCACAAGGGATGGATCTGGTTGAGGAACAGGGGACATATGCACTGGGGCTTGAGGAATAGGGGACATATGAAAGGATTGTTGAGGAGGGTTGGAAATGGTAGAAGATGGAATGATTATGGGAGAGTCTTGATCTGGGCTTGAAGGATCATCATCATCATCATCACTGTCAGAGTCTGATGAAAGATCAATAACATTATGAGCCCTGCTTTGGCTGACAGCTATGGATTCTCTGAACTCTTTGATCTCAGGAATAGAGATCAGTTTCATGAAGTGAGAGTTTTCATTGGGAGAGTTGAAGAGAATGGGATCAACAGAGATGAAGGGTGAAAGATAGGGCTCAATGCCTGGATTTAGGGTTGGGGGAAAGATATTGACAATTTTGCTTATCAAAAGCATAAGGGCACACTTCTGTTCAAACAGAGAGAGAAAGAATGATTTTGCAAGTTCAATGCACAAGGTGAAAACTAAACCTTTTGGCATGAAGAGACAAGAATTGAGTGATGGAGAGAGAAGTTGGCTGAAGAGAATTTCCCAATCAATAAGTGTATTGGGAGTGATGAATTTTGGGAATGATGGGATTTGGTGAACAAAATGAGAGGTTGATGAAGTCCTTGACACTTTCCATTCTTCATAGGCAAAGAATACTAATCCTGCAAGATTTCTAGCCACCATAATCAAACCATTTCTTGACAGTTCCCAGGATTTTGGATAGGTAAAGGGGTTTGCAATTTCTGGGAAATGGGTCACATTGGCTAACCTTGTCCTAGCTGCCTTGATGGAAGAAATAGAAAAATCAATGCCACAGCTAAGCATCCAAGGTTCCTTTTTGGGAAGGTAGGCTTGATTTAGAGTTGGAGGAATGGAATGGCTTGGAGGGCTGTCAGGACTGTTAGGGAAGGGATCACTGTCAGACACATCTTGACCTTGTCCAGCTAGGATTGGACTTTGAGGGGAGGCTTCAACAGATTCATTTTCAGGGATTGGGGAGATTGGTTTGGAAGGAGCAGAGGTATGGGTTGAAAAAGATGGGATTGAAACAGAGGATTGACCAAGACTTTGATTGAGGAGATCAGAGCTAAATTGAGATTTTAGGAGATTTAATGCTGCCCTGACTTCTCCTTTGGTCAACTTTTGCTCAAGAATGGTTACAAGGGCTGCCTCATTTTCTGGGGTTCCATCAAACACAAGTCCCTTGCATGCATTCACAATTGTTTCTCCCTTTGAGACAAGCTTGGGATCAATTTCAACTCCAACTTTCTTAAGACTTTGAATGACCTCAGATGTCTTATCAGGATTCCCCCTATCAATTTCAACAGTTGGGGTAGGTTCATTCACAAGCTCAGTCTCAGGTATAGAGGGGATGGTTTGGATATCTTCATCCATAGCTGTCACCTTTGGGTTACTGGATGACTCTCCTGGTCCACTTCTTTTCTTGATAAGCCTAGACCTGAGTTCATCTATGGCTATCACAGTCTCCTCTTTACTTAGAACATCATCAAGATAAATGAGAGCAGCCTTTTCGCATCGTGATTCCCATCCAACTCAATAGCATCAATGGCTCTTAAGATTTTGGCTAACTGTTGAGGTTGGGTAGAGGGGATATTTTCATCAGTGTTCCCCCTTAAAGGTTGCTTCTCTGATTGTTCTTTGAGGTTAAGGATAGCTTCTATGGCTGACTGATGACCTGAGCTAGGTGTGGATGACTTGTCCACTCTTGGACTGACAGTAGTGGATTTTGGAGAAAGGGAAGGGGTATTTATTTTGGTTTTCTTGGCCTTGGGAGCTTTCTTTTCAGGTTTTCTTTTCTTTGGCAAGGATTTAGAAGGAATGGATAAAGAGGATTGTACCTTGGATCTGGTGGCTGTCTGTCTGGTAGGGATATCTGTCAGAGGTTGTTTGCCTTTGTGCAGAGTTTTGGATAAGCTAATGGCTGCCTGAAGCTCTTGAGGGTCTATGTTATCATCACCAACATTAGCTTGACCCATGGTGTCAACCTCATGACTGTCAATAGCACCCCTTTCTTCATTATCCTTATCATGGCTGTCAGACAAGGTAGTTTCACTGTCAGCTACCTGATCATCCTTGTTTTTGCCCTTATTGCCATGAGGTACCACAGTCTTTTTCAACAACCCTGTCTTCTTCAAATTGGATTGTACACCCCTCTTTATTCTCCTACTTGTAGCCAATGCTATCAAGTCTTTCCAGTGTTCAATCTTCTTTCTTGTTTCTGCTTGCAGTTTTTCTTGTGTTTCAATAAAGCTACTAGTACTTACATCATCTCCAGCTCTCATCACAGCACCTTTCTTTTGTTTCAATGCAAAAGTTCTGTCATTGAAACACTTTGTCTCTGACAGCTTCACAGTCTTCAGCCATTTCTTGTGTAGAGGAGGATTGAGTTTAGGAATTAGAACTTCAAGAATTCCACTCATGAATCTGAAGTTGTTCATCTTTCCACCTTGCTTCTTGAATTTTAGAGTGGAGGTTGAGACTGCAAGCTGGAAGTTGTGGAGAAGAACAATGCACCAGTTTGTGTCTTTGGTCAATAGGCTCAGCATTTGCTTCCATTCATTTGATCCCATTTGATCAAATGAAGATTGCTTGCCATCAATGGCTTTGTTGACCACATCCATAAGAGTTGATTTAAAAATGTCAGCTTTGTCCTTCACCATTGCTTTGTCATGTACACTTTTGAAGTCAAGAACTTTAACCCCAAAGAATTTCTCATATACAGTCTTCAATCTATCTGACCCTCTATCCCATATGTTTTTCACAGCATCTTCTTTGTTTGGGATCCCATAGACTTCACTTACCATTTCTTGAGTAATGGTTATCTCCATATTGTCTATGGTGGCAGTTATTGAATTGTTTTCCTTGTTCCTCTGTCCCACAAGGTAGATCTCTCTGCACAGATCTTCATAAATTGGAGGTCTGGCTCCCATGAAATTAAGCAATTCATTGACCTCAAGAAGTTCTTTGATGAGTATCCCAACTTCAGACTCATAGAAGCTAGGTTTAATGAAATAACTATGAGCATCTGGGTAACTAGCTTTTGATGCTGCCATTGATGGTTGAAGGAATTAGGGTTGAAGGAATACGATGGAGGATTAGTGAAGGAAAGAGATGAATTTTAAACAGAGGGTTAATAAAACAGGAGTTTTGGTGATTACGAAAGGAGAGAGACAAATAATGAGTGGAGAGTGGGTTTTAATGGGCATTGGGGGTTTCAAAGTTAAGTAACTGTTCATATGAACAGTGATTTTTGCCCTTCCCCACGTTGAGGCATTAACTTCCACAGATCACAAGAAGAACATTCTCTTTTTCAAGAATTTTGCAGGTGAAGAGATGGCTAAGGAAGTGACAATTGTGAGCAATTAACACGATCAAATCACAAAAAAATTGCTTTAACCTAGCTGTAGAAAAAAACTTTGACAGTTAAGTCTAGTTTGAATGATGATGGCTGTCTGAGATAGCTATGGGGAAACTTGCCTATAAAACAATGACAATTTCAGAGGAAACTTATTCAGATTGTTTTATAAACACAAATGGGTAGATTTTCCTCAAAGTTTAATCCCAAAAATATGGCTCAAACAGCAAAACAGTTGGTTTTTGGAAAGAATTGTGAGGATGATTTGAGGGGGGATGAAATGGAGATAGAGAGAGAGTCCTTCAATGTAGTTGAAAGTTCAGAGGGAGTGAGTGACAGAGGTAAGAACAAGAGAGTGAGAGTAGATCAGGACTATGGTGTCAAGGAGGTAGGCATCGAGAAAATTGACAAAGAGAGGGAATAAGGCTTTTTGGAAAGACTATCAAGGTTCATCGGGTGAGTCCAAGAAGGGAAAAAAATAAGGTAGTGAGGGTTTATACATTGGGGGAATTGGTTAAGCAAGATAGGGCTCAGACAGCTATGGAGAGGGGCTTAGCTGTCAAGAAGAAGGTTGAGCCTGAGAAGCTGTATACTCCTGTGAGCAGGGATTCACTCTCTCCATGGGTTGGATTGTTGGAGGGGAGAGGTGATAACTTTGCTGGAGTGCATGTCTCTCCTTCTTCAACAATATCATACCTATTCAACCAGGTTATTGGTTGTTTTAGCCCTGCCAGAGTTCCAGCTGTGGAGAGAGAGGAGTTAAGAGCTAGCCAACCACTTGTAGTTGCTGGGAATGGATCTTATTCTGGAGATTTTAGCTTTGTGACACCAATGGAGGGTTTGCTTAAACCATATGATGCAGTTGAAGAATGGTGGCCAAGGAGAGCAAGTCCTTCTCTTCAATATTCAGTCACTTCAATTGATCCTTTCCTGGAGAGGCACCCAGTATGGTTGCAAAGGTATCATCAGACCTTGCAGTCTACACAGGAGGCAAGGTGTGAAGGGATGAGTGCTGGAGGAGGATCTGGAGAAACAGTGACATTCCCTAAGAATGTCTGACAGCTAAGGTGAAGATTTGAAGAGGAGAGCTGGTTCTGGAGTTTGTTTGGTTTTAAGGAAGTTTTTGGTGAGTGAATGCAGATGAAAGAGAGAGGGATTTCATGGTTTGATTTATGTTTTTGTTTATGTTTTTGTTTTTCTAGACTTTTGCATAGATAGCTATCAGTGGATAGCTATCAGAAATGTTTTTGAGGGAATAGCTGTCTGGCATCATTGTGACAGCATTGCCCTGAATTATGTAAGCTTCCTTTTTATTTAATTATGTAAGCTTCCTTTTTATTTATGAAGAACAACTCTTTATTTTGGCATATTTATCATTCCAAGCATAGCTCTTAACATCTCAAATCTCTTTTCATCCATTGCCTTAGTAAGAATATCAGAGACATTATCCTCAGTACAAACTTTTGCAAGGTTGATATTCCCTTTTTCAATATGGTCTCTGATGAAGTGATGTCTTACCTCAATATGCTTTGTTTTTTAGTGTTGGACAGGGTTTTCTGTCATGGCAATAGTGCTTGAGTTGTCACAGAAGATGGGAATGTTGGATAATTCAATTCCAAAGTCTTGAAGTTGACTTTTAAGATAGAGAATTTGAGAACAACACAAGCTCAAAGAATATACTCAGCCTCAGCTGTTGAGGTGGCTACTGAGGTTTGCTTTTTGCTTGACCATGAAATAATTCTTGATCCAATAAACTGGCATCCACCACTTGTGGATTTTCTATCTAGATTGCATCTTGGAGTGCTTCATTTATTTTCTTTGGTTCCACTTGGGATATGAATGCACTCATGAGAAAAGGGATGTTGTCTGGAACTGGGGTTTTATCAATTTGAAGGCTGATGTAAAGGTCTTTATTGGGTGGAATGATGTGAGTAATGGTGGATTCATCATTGGTTTTGGGAGGAGAAAGAGGATTATTGGATGGAGATGGAAGATGGCTAGTGGATGGATTACATGAAGAATTTGGATGGCTGTCAGCTAAGGGTTGGCTGTCAGCTAAGGAAGAAATTTGGGAGATGTCAGTCAAGGGATGACCATTTATTTGAGTATTCTCTTCCTCATCAATTGGATTGGTAGTGGGAGTGATTGCTGTTGACTTGGTTGGCTGGATTGGTTGATGATGGGAGTGGGATTGGTCATGGCTGTCAGGCATAGGATGGCTGTCAGATGAATTTCTTGGAACCATGTATGAAAGATTTGATGAATCTTGTTCATGATGGAGAACAGTTGAATCAAGAATGGGAGATGCTTCAGGGAGATTATCTAGGTTTCCCAAACCTTCATCAAAATCACACAATTCAGTTACACTTTGATCATTGTTTTCATCAAAGTCAACATGAATTGATTCTTCCACAACAAGTCTTCTTTTGTTGTAAACTCTATAAGCTTTTCTTGTGTTAGAGTATCCAAGAAAGATTCCTTCATCACATTTGGAGTCAAATTTGTCCAAATTATTTTTGCCATTGTTGTGAATGAAGCATCTACTTCCAAAACTGTGAAAGTAGGAAATGGTAGGAACTTTGTCATTCCATAGTTCATATGGAGTCTTCTTATGGAATTTGTTGATTAGTGTTTTATTTTGAACATACATAGCAGTAGTGACAGCTTCACCCCAAAAATACTTTGGGAGATTGTGTTCTGACAGCATTGTCCTTGCTGCCTCACAGATTGTTCTGTTCTTCCTTTCAGCAACACCATTTTGTTGGGGTGTTCTTGGGGCTGAAAAATTGTGATCAATACCTTTTGAATCACAATACTCTTCTACTCCCGTGTTCTCAAATTCTTTTCCATGATCGTATCCGATCTTGACAATGGATGTCCCTTTTTGATTTTGAATTTTATTGAACGGCTTTGTCGATGCCTAAGGGTGTCACTTTTGGATTCAAGAAGAATGATCCAAGTGAATCTGGTTTAGTCATCAACCACAACTAGGGAGTATCTCTTTCCTCCTAAAGATCTAGTCCTTATGGGTCCAAGGAGATCCATATGAAGTAGTTCAATAGGTCTTGAGGTGTCCAATCTGGTCTTGGGCTTGAATGAAGATCTCTTTTGCTTCCCACATTGGCATGCTTTGCAAAGTTTGTCCTTCTTGAATGGGATCTTTGGAAGACCTCTGACTAGATTTGAGTTTGCAAGCTTGGAGATGGTTTTATGGTTAAGGTGAGCCAATCTTTTGTGCCAAAGCCATGACATATCAGATTGACTAAAAGACAGAAGGCAGTGAGCATTTGAGGATTCCACAATCTCTAAGTTTAAGCAATAGAGATTTCCTTTTCTTGAACCAGTCAAAATGACTTTATTGCTTTTATCTTTAACAGTACATTTATCCTTAGTGCAAACAACATGATATCCCTTATCACAGATTTGACTGATGCTAATCAAATTGTGTTTGAGACCCTCTACATAAGACACATTTGTAAAAATGATATCTTTTGTAATAAGATTTCCTGATCCTTTGACCTTAGCTTGGGAATTGTCACCAAAGGTTACATTTGGACCATTTTTAGGGGAATATTGTTGCAACCAGTCTTTATTGAAGGTCATATGTCTACTACAACCACTATCTAAATACCAGAGTCCTTTCCTAGGTACCTGCAAAACAGAAAGTAAATTTTATGGTACCCCTTTTTATTCTTTTGGGTCCAAAGGATTAGTTTTTCTTTGGAACCCTAGCTTTGTTCATTGATCCCTTTTTGAAGAACTGGTTTAGGGTATGGTAATATGACATGATTTGCATCATGTAAGGTGTGAGGACAGTGGATTGGGATGGATTGAAGAAGTGATTTGGGTTGTTATATTGGGGTTGAAACTGGAAGTTATTTGAAAAGGATGATCTGGGAGAGTCATTTTGACTTGCATGACTTCTTCCATTTGAGTATTGCCATTGAGGTTTTTGTTGTTTGGTGTACCTATGTTTGTTATAGAATCTTTGTTGCCTTGGGGTTCTATTTGGTTTGGAAGATCTTGGCTGTCTGTCTAGCATCCTTTTGCAACTCAATTTCTTTCTGTATATTGGCCCCTTTTTGAACCCAAATATACTTGCTTCCTTGAATTTTACTTGGTCCTTTGTTTGAGTGACTAGGACCAGGTAAGATCTCCTTTGATTTTCCCTTGGTTTGAACAGGATAGGTTTGAGTTTGATAGCTGCCAGAACTTAGGTTTTCTAGAACCATTTTTTCAATGGCCCTTTCACCAGTGGGAGGAGTGTACACCTTTTGTGTATGATCATCAGCACCAATCCCTGTTTTGTCACTGGGACGTCTTTGGGTGTAGGTGAAAAGGGATAATGCTTTGCTTGACATGTTCCATGAATCTATTTTCTTTTTAAGAGCCTCATTTTCTTTTTCAAGAATTGTGAGTCTTTGACAGTTTTCTTGAGTATTGGATGCCTCAGCTGTCAGATCCATGTTTTGTTTTTCAAGCATGAAGCATTGATCTCTTAGCCCTTGACATGCTTTCTCAAGCTCAGAATTGGTTTTTGTGAGGGTGTCAATGGTTGAGGTTTGGGAAAGGTTCTCATTGACCAGTGAAGCAAAGCTAGTTTTTTGTTTTTTGGTTTGAATTAAAAGAGTGCAAACTAATTGTTTGAAACCATCAATATTTAAAGAGTTAAAATCATGTACCTCTTTCAGTTCATCTGCAGCAGCAAGTGCTTCCATTTCTTCCTCATGGTCTGATTCTTCCTCATTGTCTGATTCTTCCTCATTGTCTGATTCTTCCTCATCTTCAGCTATAAGACATAGCATGGCCTCTTCTCCTTCATTGTCAAAATCATCACTTGACACATACTCTTCATCACTGAACTTTGATGAATCAGCAATCATAACTTGCTCCTTGTTTTTGTCATTTTTATTTTTGGAACAATTGAAGCAGTTGCACCTGGAACTGCGAATGATCTCTTTTGAGTAAGTCAATTTCTTAGCTGTCTGATTGTCCCTAGGCTTTCTTGGTTCAGGACAATCAGATGAGTAATGTCCTTGCTTTCCACAGTTGAAGCACTCAATTGTCTTCTTGTAGCTGTCTTGTTGAGAATTAGATGTGGAAGGGTTGTATTTTTTGTCAAAAGATTTCTTTTGAAATTTCATGGCATTTCTGACAGCCATGGATATGAGACTTGGAATGTCTTCTTGAGAGATCTGTTTGCTGACAGGTTTGGAGCTGATGTTTATCTTTTGAAGGGCATTGTTGACAATGGTCTCAATGTCTTGGTGAGTGATTGGTTTGTGGACAGTTTCTTGAGACGTTAAGGCTAAAGTTTGTGAAATGGTAGGAACTGGTTGAATTTTTATCATACCTTCCAGTTCATAAGCTTCAAGCTTTCCAAAGTACTGTTCAACTGTCATTGTGCTCCATTCAAATCCTTCTCTAATAGGTAGTGCTACCTTTTCATATTCTTGTGGGAGATTAGAATATATCTTGAGGCAGAGATCTTGTTGTTCAAAGGTTTTTCCATGGTCAGCAATAGATCTAACAAGGTTTTCAAACCTTGGTTGAGCAAAGACTCACTTTTTCTCCAGGATAGAACTTGAAGTTGTCTAATTGCCTAAGCAAGTTATACAAATTTTGTGTCCTGACACTGGTGTGCTTAGTGAACTTTGTTTGAATGAGAGCCCATGCTGATCTGGCATTTGGTTCCTTAGCAATTTCTTGTGCTAGTGAGTCATTTACACTCTTTTGAAGAATGTTTTTGACCTTTAAGTTTGCACTGATCAATTGTTTTTCAGATTCAGACCATGTTTCTGGGGATTTGGTCTTACTAGGTCCTCCATCAATACAGATTTGAGTTGGGTAGGACACTTCATTCTCTAGAACATACCAGTTCCATATACTGTTTGCATCAAGGTATGTTTTTATTTTTGATGCATAGATCTCAAAAGATCCACAGTCATCAATGTGTGGAATGTCTTTCTCATTATTTCTCCTTGGTTGAGGCATGGTGGGTTTGAAGAGGATCCTTCACAAGTCGTTAGACTTTTGAATGTGAAGACAAGCTTTGATACCAATTGAAAGGCCCTTTGTTGATATGTAGATGATCAGACAGCTATGGTTTGGCTTAGCTGTCAGATGTTTGTTGAATTGTGCAGCGGAATAAGTGAAGCTTGAAATAATGATAGGACAAAAAACACAAAGAAATAATGCAAGTGTGTGAATGTGTTTGCAGAAATATAATAACACAGAGAATTTAAAGTGGTTCAGAGTTCACTCCTCCTACATCCACCCCCACTGTCAATCTTGACAAGTGAGATCAATTTTATTATAATCTTTAATCAACAAGAATTACAAATGATTGATTTAGGTAAGTTCCTTGAACTTCCTCTTCCTAATTAGTACAGTCAACTAGGGATACACTTAAAGTTCAGTCTTAAGTATTTTTACAACTTGAAGTACAGTCTCAAGATTTTACAAAACAACTAATACACTCAAAGTACAGTCTTGAGTGTTTACAAACTAATTCTACACCTAAAGTACAGTCTTAGGATTTTGGAATTTGTGAATTAACACACTAGGGTTGTTTGTTGTTGAAGCAGAGGTTTAGGGGTGAAGGTTTTGGTTTGGAACAGGGTTTGAAGGGTAGGGATTGGTGAGTGTGTGTGTGGATTATAGGAGGTGTGTGTGGGTGTAAGGGAAAGGTTTTGAATTTGTGAAAAAAAGTATTTTTCAAGAGTGTTTTGTGTAGAGGATGAACTCCTCTATTTATACCCTTCAATGTAGCCGTTGGAATATGACTGTTGCAGCTACATTAATGAGCCTTGAGTGGTCTTTGCCCCACTTGTCCACTTGCAGGTCTTCATGAGCCGGCTTGAGCCGTGGCTTGAGCCGAGAGCTTCCGAAGGTCTTCGGTGGTCTTCATTGGTTTTTAATAGTGAACTTGACAATGTGAAGATCCGGGTTCCACTTTGGTTGAGATTGTGGTAGCAGAGAATGAGACAGAGTAATGGCTATCAGAGGGAATGAAGTCATAGCTGTCAGATACTAAGGCTTAGCTATCAGAGATGTTCTCTAATAAGGACTGAGATGCACTTGATGATCTTGATAGCTAAGAGAGGGAGTATGATTCATGTTATTGATTGAATGTAACCACTGTATAAGATAGAATCATAACTGTCAGACTCATAGCTGTCAGATAAACTGAAGGATGAATATTACAGATTTCCTCTTTTGATATAAACCCTGTTCTATATATATATTCCTTTATCAAAACCAACTAACTAAGACTTTGATCAAAGTTAGGTCCTAACAAGGCTCATTAATAAAATTGATACTTTGACCTCTCTTTTCTCTTGTTAGACTACTTTTAAGTTTTAAATCTTAGCTTTAGTAACAAAATGCAACACGTGCTTATAATACAGTCTTACACTTACATGCTTGTATGTTATGTCTATTCTTAAATTATGTGTTAGGGACCTTTTGAGATGCATGTTCTGCTATTCTTTCAAAAGAAGTAGCCAATTCTCTAAAATGAGTCATGTGGAAGAAAAAAAGAAAGAGCTAAATCATCAGATTTTCATGATAACCTAGATAAGATATAAAATTTGGATAAATTGAAAGTTAGTTTGAAAATGAAATGAATTTAGAAAAGTGGTATGTTCAAATTGAAACATAAAGCAAAGTGCAATGGTGAAATTATTATTTTTTTCCTATCATCTATATATACTCTGCTCCCACCGCTGATTTCACTTCTTCGCTTTAAACAAGTCAGTTGCCTCCCTTGGGAAAGTTTTGACTGATAGCTGATATAATCCTACCCCTCTACCTAGTTCCTGAAGTCTTATTTGTGGATTGACTTTTCTTTTGTTGGCATTATTGGAACACTTTACCTGCAGTTCCTTAACAGCTGCTGTGGCATGCATAATTGGACTTCAATATGGCCACGTTCTTGCACAATTGCAGGTAAGTCCCATGCTCACCAATTTAGCATTTTGACTTATTCCTATATCCTTTTTTCATAATCAGCCTGCTCAACAATTACTCATTTTGTTTTAATTTGACTAGAACACCTGAACACCATAGCAAGGTTGGCAGAACCAACTTCAGTTTTTGTTAGTTCATGTTAAAGCATCATATTTTGCAATTTATGTTTACAAAGTCAAAGTACTTATTTGAAAAGAAAAGCTTATTAATGATGTTAAATGACACTACCTCCGTCCAAAAAAAAAAGTCACACTTTCCATTTTCATTTGTCCGAAAAAAGAAGTCACATTTCTTAAAAGGGCATTAATTTGCGCAACTTCATGAAGGTACAAGCAAGTAAACTTTAACATCTACAATGTTACTCTTTTTTGTTTTCTGGGGACGAAGGGACAACTTTTAATTTTATTTTTATTGGGATGAGAATCTCTCTTGAATAAACTTGTATTTGTAGAATGAGGGAAAACAAACTTTATTGTTTTCTCTTGAATTGCCAAGTTAGCAACTCTGAGAAAAAGAAAAAGAAAAGTCTGACCTTTTGTTTCTATTTAGTTCTACAGTCTTTTATTGATCCAAAGTTCTTATTTTACGGAAAAGAAAGGTCGGACCAAATAAGTGTTAAAATCCACCAAATTTTCATAATATTTTCAAGTTAAAGCGCATCCGTCTCTTGAATTAACTTACCTTATGGCATGCTAACTATTTACGGATTAGTGGACTTCTTGAATGAAACCTGCATACTCCATTGCAGGATCACAAAGCGCGGCTCTCCAGTTTGTCTATCAACTCATTTTTGCTTATGGTCCTTGGACTGTTCCTTGCCTTCATAGGTATGCTTTTAACTGAAGGCATCGTCTGGTAAAATTAGATATTTTTTTTTCTCTTTGTTTGATTCCCTAAGCAAACCATAGGTACATCTATCTTGGATTGTTTGACAGCGAGATTGAGACTGCAAGGTTCCTCAAAATTTTCAATCACTCTCTCCTTCCCCCGAGTAATCCTTCTTACAAGATGTATGCATGTTTCATTTAGTCGTGGTCATTAAACCTGTTTTTGTTTGGCTTGTAATCATATTTAAGTAGTTTTTATGTTAGTTTTGAGAATTTGATGAATGTTGAATTTGATTTTTTATGTATTTAGTGAATGTTTAATTGAGTTGTATTTGAATGTTGGTATTTTGATGATTGAAGAGGTTGCATGTGGTTTTTTAAATGTAGTAATTTTTTAAAAAAATTCTGTGCAATTTACCGACGGAAATATCCGTCGGTAAATTCTTATAAAAACTGATAATAGATTTACCGACGGATAAGTCCATCGGAAATTCTGTATTTACCGACGGATTATTCCGTCGGTAATCTCTCCGGCAATAACGCCGATCATCGGCCGGCGTATTCCTTTACCGACGGATCATTTCCGACAGTAAAAATGCGTTTACCGACGGACAGTTCGTCCGTCGGTATTACCAACCAGATATTACCGACGGTATCCGACGGACTCAGTCCGTCGCTAAAGAGGCATTACCGACGGAATTACAGCTTTACCGACAGAAATTTCCGTCGGTAAAGGTGAAGTTTCTAGTAGCGACACTCTCGGCTTTGGAATGAAAACCCAATCATGGAATCAGATAGTTGAAAGAAGCCTAGACACTTGAAATATCAAGTCGTCGGAGATCTGCTAAGTCCGACCAACAAGTATGATAAAAAAAAAAAAAAAAAAAAGGGGGATTCAAAGAATGAAAATATCGGAAAATGAAATTGGAAAATTGACTAACGTTTGTTATGTTGAGTAAGAAGAATCACAATCTCTGAAACAGATCAAAAAACCAAGTCGAAAAATTGTGAAGTCAACTCACCAGTTAATTGCTTTTGATGGCCGGAGTTCAAGGAATCAAAGGACTAGAGAAACATTGGAGAGAGAAGCATTATTTTGAAGGGGAAAGTAAATTTGTAAAGTGAAAATCAGTTTATTCTAAAAAATAATTATATAAACATTATTTTTTGAAAGATTATTTTTTTAATATTTTTATTTATTTACTTAAAAAGAAAATCAGATTATTTAATAAAAATAATTATATTAGGTAAATTAGTTAGAGGAAATAAAGGTTTTTATAAAATAATTATTAAGAGATAAACTTTATTTTTTCAAAAGTAATTAAAATAAAATTGCTCATTTTTTTAAAAAAAATTATTATTCTAAAAAATTATTGTGCTAAAAAAATTCTTAAGTATTATCAAAATTATGTTAAATAATTGAATATTTTAATAGTAAAAAAATTTTTTGCCAAAGTGTAAAAAAGGCTAGTGACTAACATTATAAAAGAACAATAAGTGAGGGACCAATTTTGAATAAGTCAACCCCTTAATTCACACTTTATCCCCTTAAATATCGTTTTAATTCAATTTAGGTACCGAAATCGTTAAATTTTGAATAAAGTTTTAACGGAGGACAAATATACTCTATTTTTATTAAGTTTAGGGGTAAGGATGACAATAATCGATTTTAGAGGTATATCTGCATTTAAAGCCTAAATTTATGGGCATATTTATTATTTTCCTGAGTGGAGTGATAATAAGGCTCCGTTTGTTTGGGGGAAAACATTTTCCGGAAAATGTTTTTCTCATTTTTCTTTTTCGGTGTTTGGTAAAAATTGAAAAATGAAGTCAACGGAAAACATTTTTCGGGTCAATGGAAAATGAGTTTGATTTCTAAGGAAAATGACTTCCTTACCTCTACCTAAGGAAGTTGTTTTTCGGAAAATATTTTCCTCATTTTCCTTTGTTTGTATTGATTTTACCTTTAAAAAGTTACTTTAATGAAACTGGCAAACATCGAAAAATGCATTCCGGAAAATGTTTTCTTAAGATTCACCAACATCGAAAAATGTTTTCCGAAAAGCATTTTCATTTTCCGAAAAATATTTTCCAATAAATCATTTTTCGGGGTTATTTTTCGTGAAATAAACGGAGCCTAAGTTAAATAAATAATTAAAAAAAAGAAAAAAACAATGGTGACGCAGGCTAAGTAAAGTAATACACGAAATCTTGCTCCAAAAATTCCCAAACCCCCTCTTCTTCTTACCAAATTCGTCCAATACAATGGTGACGCAGGCGCAGAGGTTTCAAGCTCAGGAGAGGTTTTTTTCTCCCCTTTTCAAGATTCAGATAAACCCACAAACAATCTCCATTGATTCTCCTCAGAGATGGGTTGACCAAGAAGAAAAATCATGGCTTTAATACAATGTTTTGAGTATTTGCACCATTGGAGGAATGCTTGGTTAGTGCTGGAACAACCCATCTCGCCATTACTCCCTTTTATGTCTTAAAAGTCAATATGCAGGTAACAGTATTTGCTATTTTGTAATGATTGATTCGGAATGTTTTTTCGCTTACATTTTATGTTTATTTTTACTGGTAAAATGGTGTTAAGGATTCTTGTAATGGTTGTCATAAATGTAATTCTTGTTACCAACAATCACCTAGTATTAAGGATCCTACTGATCCTTCAACATCACCGCAAGATCCTCCAAGAACATAGCAAATATTCAGTTATTCTCCTTCCTTATTTACAGGAGATATTATTGTAAATATAGTTATTATTTGATTAGCTTTAGTGATTAGGAATATCTCTTTATTTTTTGTATTTTGATCATGTATATCTCTAGCCTAAGATAGACATCCAAAGTTGTATATATATTGTACTCGGTTGATCAATGAAAATTAAGTTTTCAAATTCCTTTCATGGTATCAGAGCATTGCCGGTCACCCTTTCTCCTCCCACCAGCCGCATCTCTTCCCTACTGTCCCTCACTTCCACATGGCTGCCCAAAGCTCCTCCTCTGCACTACCCAACCCAGCCGAGCCAAACCACCCCATCCTTCTTGTCAACCTTGCAAACTGCAAAACCTTAACACCCCTCACCTACCTTGCTTGGTCTGCCCAAGTTACCTCAATACTATTTGGCCTTGATCTCCTTCAATTCGTTGATGGAACCCACCCACAACCTCCGGAATCCATCACAGCCGAAGGTAAAGAAAGCCCCAACCCTGCCCTAGTTACTTGGAATAGGCAAGATCGCCTAATCCTTGGTGCACTTCTTGGCACCTTGGATAATACCGTTGCCCCCTTAGTCTCTCATGCAACCACATCCAACCAAGCTTGGACCATTCTAAAGAAAACCTATGCCAACCCTTCTCGTGGTCACATTCTTCAACTAAAAGACCACCTAGACTCCATCACCAAATCCAATCTCACAATCACTGAATACATGCAAACTGTTAAGTCTTGCATTGACAAACTTGCTCTATTAGGCAAACCCATGGACACGGAAGATGTTATTGCTAAGGTTCTAAAAGGTTTAGATTATGATGCTTTCAAACCCATCATTGACTCCGTTAGGGCTAGGGACAACCCCATATCCTTTGAAGCCCTTCACGAAAAGCTTATACACCATGAACTCACCCTCAAAAACCAACCCTCCCACACCACGCCTACCTTTCCTGCCTCTGTTCATGCAGCCTTCTCTCACTCCCCACCTTCTCAGCCTAGGCCAAACCCATCCCAGCCTCTTCTTCCCACCCCTCCTCAATTCCGCAACAACAACTCTGCCCCCTTTAAAGGGAAGTGCCAATACTGTCGCTTTGTTGGTCATGTCATCTCACAATGCCGACAATTCAAACGTGATTTCCCTTTTCCCTCCGCCTCCCTCCAACCACCGCCCATCCCGCTCCTCTCAGTCTCACTCCTCTGCCCAAGCTCACACGGCCTCCTCCTCCTCTTGTCAATCTCTCTCCGCTCCTTGGCTTGTGGACAGCAGAGCCACAAATCACATCACAAACGATCTCTCTACTCTCTCCCTTCATCACCCCTATGATGGCACAGACGATGTTATCATTGGAGATGGTTCTTCCCTCCCCATCTCCAACATAGGTTATTTCTCTTACACTACTTCTACTTCTTCCTTTTTGTTTAAAAATGTTCTACATGTTCCCTTAATCTCCCGCAATATCTTGTCTGTTTCTCAGTTTTGCAAGGATAATAATGCCACTATCTCTTTCTCACATTCTTCTTTTTTCATAAAGGAACTCTCGACCAACCGCGTTCTCCTCCAAGGAACATGTGATCGTGGTGTCTACACATGGAACCCTTCCGTCTCTCCTCAAGCTCACACTAGCTCCGCCTCAACTCTCAAGTCTTGGCATCATAGATTAGGCCATCCCTCCCCCCTATTGTCTCGTTTTTGAATAATAAATTTTCTTTATCTATTCCTAGTGGTTCTTTTGATTACTGTAATTCTTGCAATATTAATAAAAGTCACAAACTTCCGTTTGCCACCTCTTCTCTTCACTCTCACGCACCACTTGACTTAATTTTTTCGGATGTATGGACATCTCCCGTACACTCCTACGACAATTACAAATATTATGTCATCTTCGTTGATCACTTCACAAAATATACTTGGCTCTATCCACTTAAACACAAATCCGACACCTTTTCCACCTTCACTCGGTTTCGTGCCCTCGTTGAAAAATTCTTTGCCAAACCCATTCTCCAAGTTTTCTCCGATAATGGTGGAGAATATCTTAAACTCACTCCGTCTCTTCTTAACAATGGCATTTCCCACCTAACATCTCCTCCCCATACCCCCGAACACAATGGCTTCGCCGAACGTCGCCATAGACACCTTGTTGAAACCGGTCTCACCTTGCTCTCTCATGCAAACCTTCCTCTAAAATTTTGGTCTCATGCCCTCACCACCGCAACCTACTTAATTAACCGTATGCCCACTCCCACCCTTCAAAATGACTCTCCGTTTCTCCGCCTTTTCAAAACTGCCCCCAACTATACCAAACTCCGCTCATTTGGGTGCCTTTGCTACCCGTGGTTACGCCCCTATGCCCCACACAAACTCGCACCCAAATCTACTCCATGCATCTTCATTGGCTACTCCTCCTCCCAAAGTGCTTACCATTGTTTAGACCCAACTTCAAACCGTATATATACCTCTCGCCATGTCAAATTCGTTGAGTCAGAATTTCCTTATACCACTCTCACATCTTCCCCTCCTACACAGATTATGACTCCAAATGAATGGTGCTCTCTTACAATACCAATCCTCACCACTTCTAACCCTTCTCCGCCTGTTACTGACCCACACCTCCCTTCCCCACCCTCTGCCGTAACCCCTACCACCACAGCAGACCCTCTTCCCCACCCTCCAACCACTACAGCAGCCCCTCCAACCCTTCCAGTCACTATTCTCCCACCTCCGCCCACCACTCCTCCACCAATCCCGAACCCAGTCAACACACAGCCCTCCCCTACTGACACAACCTTGCCTAATCTGAACCCCAACCCGCCTCCTCCAACCCGAAGCATAATTACCCGCCTGTCCAACAATATACGAAAACCCAATCCCAAATATGCCTCTCTAGCTACCCTAACCAATCCTACCTCCCTTCCCACATCCATAAAACAAGCTCTTGCTACCCCCCACTGCATGCCGCCATGCGTGAGGAATATGATGCTCTCATGCGTAACCATACTTGGACTCTTGTTCCATCTCACGAGGCACCCAACATCATCAGGTGCAAGTGGGTATTTCGTGTTAAATACAATCCTGATAACACCATCTCCAAATATAAAGCTCGTCTTGTGGCAAAGGGATTTCACCAAAGGCCTGGTCTTGACTACTCTGACACATTCAGTCCCGTGGTTAAGCCGGTAACCATTCGTCTCATTCTTTCTCTTGCCATTACCCAAGGTTGGTCTCTTCGCCAACTTGATATAAATAATGCATTTCTACAGGGCAATCTTTCTGAAACAGTTTTCATGTCCCAACCCCCGGGTTTTCTAAACACCTCCAACTCTTCCTCTGTCTGTAAGCTTTCAAAGGCCATCTATGGTCTTAAACAAGCACCCCGAGCGTGGTACACCGAACTAAAATCTTTTCTCATTTCCTTTGGCTTCACCACTTCTCTCTCGGATCCGTCTCTCTTCACCTTCACTACACACTCGAGTCGTCTTTTTTTACTTGTCTATGTCGATGACATTATTGTCACTGGCCCCTCCGACTCTCTTCTTAAATCCTTTATCACAACCCTTGCTTCTCGCTTCTCCCTAAAGGATCTAGGTCCGCTCTCTTACTTTCTAGGAGTCGAAGTCACACCCAACTCCCAAGGTCTTCTTCTCTCTCAGTCCAAATACATTAACGATCTTCTAGCTAAACACAATATGGACAACTCGAAACCTGCTCCAACCCCCATGAATTCTTACCCTATTCTTTCGGCCCACCCTAGAACTCCAATCTGTAATCCCTCTGACTACCGCGCCATAGTTGGTAGTTTACAATACTTATCCCTTACCCGTCCAGACATTGCTTACCCAGTCAATAAGCTTGCCCAATTTCTTCACCACCCTCAAGAAAATCATTGGGCAGCTCTCAAACGCCTTCTTCGATATCTTCACGGTACTACTCACTTGGGTCTTCAACTCTTCAGAAATTCACCTCCTGTTCTTCACTCTTTTTGTGATGCCGATTGGGCCGGTGATAAGGACGATTTTATCTCCACCACTGGTTTTTTAGTGTATCTTGGGCGCAACCTCATTTCATGGTCCTCCAAGAAACAACGGGCCCTTGCTCGTTCTTCAACAGAGGCTGAATTTCGCGCTGTGGCAGCTACTACAGCTGAACTTATGTGGGTCCAAAATCTTCTGTCTGAACTTTCTCTCACCCCCGCAGCACCACCAGTCATTTTCTCGGACAATCTTGGAGCAGCTAACTACTCAGCAAATCCCATCTTTCACTCACGTATGAAGCACCTTGCCCTTGCTTTTCATTTCGTGCGCGAACAAGTTCAACTGGGAAGGCTCCGTGTTCAACACATATCCGGTTACAACCAACTCGCTGATGCTCTCACCAAACCGCTGTCCCGAGTTCGATTTCTGTCCCTTATTTCCAAGATTGGACTCTATTCCAGTCCGTCCAACTTGAGGGAGCGTATTAAGGATCCTACTGATCCTTCAACATCACCGCAAGATCCTCCAAGAACATAGCAAATATTCAGTTATTCTCCTTCCTTATTTACAGGAGATATTATTGTAAATATAGTTATTATTTGATTAGCTTTAGAGATTAGGAATATCTCTTTATTTTTTGTATTTTGATCATGTATATCTCTAGCCTAAGATAGACATCCAAAGTTGTATATATATTGTACTCAGTTGATCAATGAAAATTAAGTTTTCAAATTCCTTTCACCTAGATCAGCTGGTAAGGGAGTGTTCTAGCTTAACTAGAGATCTCGGGTTTGAGTCTGGGAATGCAGCAGCCTCTGGGTTTTTTTCTGATTTGGCGAGCGGCAAAAAGGGGGTGGGGAAAGCTCTCTGTTCCAACGTTAAAACTTTGTTAGGAGAGATTTGCCACCTTGTGGTCCTACCCGACTCGAATTAGATTAGTCAGCATTCATTGTGATGTTCAGATACTTGTGGTCCTACCCTATATATTATATATTTATTCTTTTTATTATCACTATTTTTTTCTTCTTCTCTTCTTTTCATTTCCTAACTTTTATTCCCACCTATTTCTTCTTTTAACTTATTTTTTTATTTTTTCTTACATATTTTCTTTCACGATGACATATGAGGATTCATTTTAGCCGACCCCAAATTATTTTGGGACTAAGGCTTCGTCATTGTTGTTAGTAAGCACTATAACATTCCTTGTTTTGTTTGAACAGTGAGCAAATACTAGGTTTCCCGAAACATATCCAACTCTTATGACAATATGTGTGATCATACCTTAACTATTCCTTGCTGGGGTCACATGATTATGTCTTAACCACGAAGTCATCCGGTTTAGTGATTATTCACATTGTTGGGACAGTAGGTATCAGTCCCAAGTTGTGTTACTTTATTTCGGATATTTCATGAGCAATATTGCTCAAAACATTGTATGGCATGTTAAAATTGCTGTTAGAATTAGGTCGAACAAGTTTGATATAAAGCGCTTGCCAGTAAAGCTTATGTTTTCGTTTTTTGATTTCAACTCAGTTATGTTTCTGATCATGAATCACTACTACACCAGCAACAACATTTCAGTATGATCGTTATATGCTTTTAGAATGTTAGTTTTCTGTTGCTGAAGTCCTATGTTTTTAGCAATCCAAGACCTTTTTATGTTTATTTTTCCTACAATAACAAGGTGATAATTAGAGGATATGCTTGAAGTGTCACATCGTTGTAGATTATCATGTCCATAATAACAAACTATTTTTCAATTCTGACATTGAAGTGTCGCATCGTTGTAGATTATCATCTCGATTTTGTCTTTAGGCTATGATATTCTTGACTTGATTGGGCCAATACACTTTATAATCGCCTTAGTAACCACATGAAAAACAATGTACTACCTCTGTCCAAAATGAATGTCCAAAATAATTTCAAATTTGCTCTTGATGAAGAGCAAATTTGAAAGATTTTTGGACATTCATTTTGGGATGGAGGGAGTATAAGTTTTCAAGTGTGGGAACTTCTAAACATTGATTGCTAATAAGATGTCCCGGTTCTCGTCTGATCGAAATTCTGACTTTAATGTGAAACCTTTTGCGAGATTGGAAAATGAAAAAAGATTTTTCAAATGATGTTACAAAGGGGAGGAAATTTTGCATATTAGGAATTACACCAGAGGTCTGACCGTCTGTGGTCCACTCCTTTTGCTTATATGTACTCTACTGGGGTTGGCAGTCTCAAGGGCGAACCATGTTGTAGAGTGCCAGTTTTAAGTGTGATCGTATAGTATATTTTATGTTTTGTATTTTTAATTGTTGATGTTGTTGTATTTTTAAATGTGCATCAGTCACTAGCAGGCAAGATGTTTCAATAGCTGTGGTGTACCATTTTCATTTCATTTTTTTTTTCTAATTTTTTTTTGGCAGTCTCTATGATTATGTTTTCAACCTTCGAGCACATGGTGAATTTTCTTTATCGATAAAAAGAAATAAAAGGAGTACTGCTGGAAGCATTATCTCAAATCTTTTCGATTAGCATCCTTATCCCCTATGCTACAGTGCTTCGATACCAAAAAACATAAATTTCCCTTTACAACAGAAGGGCTGTCAGCCTGAAGCTGGTAATATGTCTCGATTCCTTATTTTTGGCCATCCTCCCTTATGCTACAGTGCTTCGATACCAAAAACATAAATTTCCCTCATGGCCTCATCTAAATTGGTTGAATAGAAAACAGTAACAAAAACATAAAACCATCCTCACATACATGCCTATTTAGGTATATCAACCCTCTCTACATCATTAAAGTAAGCTAGAATATATTTTTTTTACCATAGATTAGCATGAAGTGACTCGAGACTGGGTCCCACATTGGTGATCTAGTTTTTCTTAACAAAATTATTTCTTAGATTGTAGGATTAGATTGACTCGGGACTGGGTCCACATTGGAAATCTGGTTTCTCTCTACGACCTTCTGAAAGATAGCGGTGAAGGCATTCACAGTTAGTGGTTTCTTTTGAAAATCATCAAGACCTGATTCGAGAAATTGTTGCTTGTCTGAGTCACAATCACGTGAAGTCACTCCAACAATCATGCTTTCGACTCCCATCGCCCGAAGCTCCCTTGTTGCCTGTTACAAAAAAAAAAAAAAGATATTATTAGAGGCCATGTACATTTTTTTAGTTTCTCTCAATTATGAATATACTAGCTGACTTAAAAAAAAAAAAAAAAACTTGTTTCCTATTGAAAAACTAACCTCTTGCCCATCCATGATGGGCATTTCCCTGTCCATAAGGACAATATCAAAACGTGCTCCAGTCTTGTGAAAATCAACAGCTTCTTTCCCATTTTCCGCTTCAGAAATTTGCAGTCCAAACTTTTTGATCACCCCCTTGTGGATTTTCCTGATCATTTGGTCATCGTCAACAATAAGTGCAGTGAAAATTCTTCCCCCAAGGTCTTTAGGTCCACTAGCATTTCCTTCGACCATGATTTCCTGCAGTTAAATGGATTCATTAATTTATCTTGAAAATATAATAATCACCAAATGTGCAAATCAACTAAAAGACTTTGAGATTTTCTGTTTTCTTTTATCCATGTCAAAAGAAACAGATATCTACAGAAACAGATACAAAGCCAAAATTGGAGAGAGGAAATGGTGTGGTTGGGAGAGGGGTGAGAGAGAGAGAGAGAGAGAGAGAGAGAGAGAGAGAGAGAGAGAGAGAGAGAGAGAGAGAGAGAGAGAGAGAGAGAGAGAGAAAGAGAAAGAGAGAGAGTACCAAGTTTGAGTTGAATGCTGGACAACAATAGCTGATGGATTTCTGTGTTGGTTACTCTACTACCAAAGTAATGCTCAAATAAGAATGGAGATTAGGGTCTCCTCAACACACTATATTGAAAATCTGCAGTCTATTTCTTGGAAGATTAATGAGAGAATCCAATATAGGTTAAATAACTTGTTACAGACCTTCTAACTATCTAACTAACAGAAGGTATAACTGAAATAACAAACTTACAACAACTCATAACTGACATAACAGACTTATAACAATAATGCTCAATCTGTATTCTTTAACTTGAGAGTATTTCCACTTGACACCCTCACATGAGTCACATCTGTTACTTCATTATCACCTTGTGTGTGTGTGCGTGTGTGTGTATATATATATATATATATACATATATATATATATACATATATATATATATACATATATATATATATATATATATATATATATATATATATATATATATATATATTTTCTTCATTTTTAAGGAGGAGAAGAAGTGGTTGTAGTTGTAATGTGGAAGGATTGATTGTGAATTGAGGTTTTGACAAACTACAGGTACCCTTCTGAAAAACCATGTGAACCTGTTTATATTGTTTAGAGGCAAGTTTTGAAATGGAATGAATAAAATGCAAATATTTTTAAGTCAAGCTTTAAAAAGCTAATATTTCACTGAAGGCACCCTTCTTAAAAATCAAGTACCATCGGCAGAACTATGAGACAAATGTGAAGACTACTCTTATTATGTTTATATTTATTGGTTGGGTCTGTACGCGTCTTCATTGTTTTTTCGTTCATATTAGCTTTCCTTTTGGCTCTAATTTTTACCATCCCTACGCTTCTTTGTTACGAAACAGCAGTTAATTCATGCAATTTTCATCATGGGTCATTCGAAAACAGCATCTTTGTACTTTAATACAGGGGCAAGACTGCGTACATCTGACCCCCTTACCCCACCGTAGGTGTGAGCCTTGCGGAACTGGGGTAATGTTGTTGTTGTTGTTGTTGTAGACTGCATGTTCTCTTTTCCAGTTCTCTAACATATCCATCTGATGCATTGACAGGATGTGTATATCCCGTCCTACAATCTTGCAGTGAAAAAGAAATGCAGAAAGATAGAAAGAAGTCTTTTGTGGCCTTGATGAACGATCTACTTGTTCACAAGCTACAGGTGCATCACCGTCGCTAGTGATTTTACAATCCCCACCAGCCCAAAAGCCTGAAGCTATTTTCGAATAGTTCTCTAGTATTACTGAATCTGGGTAGACTGTTTTGCCACAACTCCGACATTCGGCCTGAATTCACTTGGAGATGTAAACGTTTTCGGGTATTTTTGTGTACAGTAAGATTCGTGAAAATCCCGGAGAGAGTCATTTTATTTAGTTTTTCAAATTTCATTTTGTCAGTCTCTATGATAACCCTCTCGACATCATTAAAGCAATCTAGAAAATTTTTTCTGATGATCGAGACTCGGTGGTGATCTAGTTAATCATATCTCAATATAAACTTGCATTGCTGTTATAAGGAACAATAAAATCTCTGACATTACAAAAACACCAAAAAACAAGTTAAGTTCATTACAACTGATACTGGCAGACAAACAAACCTTAATTTCACAAATAAATAAAGGAGCTTCAAACTCATAATTTGCTATATCCATAACAATATAAGCTTGTGATTGTAATAATCAAACATAGGTATCGATCAATGAATTCCTCATCTCTTCGACAATGGCCCTGGGCTGCGATTCCCTCAACTTAAAGACGCTCTCAATAACAGACAACTCAGTTGCTGTTGTGTCGGACCCACAAAATGCAGTCCAGTCGTTGACAGTCAAGCCAGCAGCAATCACTTCACTACCACGGTTCACAGTTCCGGCCACTAAAGGGACCTGAAGGAGGGTAGAAAGCTCATCCAAGTCTTCTATGGATGTATGGGGATGGACCTGCTCTGTCACGAGTACTTTTTAATTTTTCATAAAATTATAGATCTCAATGGAATTATTAATGACTTATGCAACGTATTACACCCAAAATAACAAATAATGAAACGTACTTGTTAACATAATACAACGTACCTTCCCAAATGTTTACGAATAATGCAATGTATTTTTCTTTTACTTGCAGCATCAAAAAAAAAAAAAACTAATGGAGCTGCCAGTGTGACACTGCCAAATCAACGCCACATCACATCCACATCATTGAAGTCAAAGTCAATGCTAACATGGCATTGATGTGGATTTGGTTTGACGCTGATGTGGTTGTTCCAACGATGGCAACTCTGTTAATTTTTTGATGCCGTAAGTAAATAACATGTTACTCCCTCCGTCCCAAATTGAATGACTATTTTTGTCCCAAAATAAATAATATTTTGAAACTTTTTCATCAAAAATGCTGTCCCTAAATGATTTTTTTTCAATTTTTTTCATAGTTCATTATATTTTGCAAATTTAAAATTTTGAAAGTGAAAAGCAAGAATGTTTATGATTTTTTTATATTAAAAATCAACATTTTCAAAATGACTTTTGTATTCAAAATGGTCATTCGTTTTGGGATGGAGGGAGTACATTATTTGCAAGGATTAGGGAAAGTATATGACGTTGCTAACGAGTACAGTGCATTATTTGTAAAATTCATAAAAGCACGTTGCATATGTTGGTCATTAAGCATCAATGGAGAAGGTCAAGTCTTACCAGGCCACCTCGGTTGGTGAATGTACAGTAGCTGCCCACTAGGATATTGCCAGCAATAGTCTGCCTAAAAACTTCCACACCAAGTACATCTGCTATCAATTCCTCGGTTTCCTGAAATGGGATCCAGTTAAAGTCAACAGCAACAAAGAAATCAATTCAAGTTGATCTGCACTTTTAATTCCCGAATAGCAGATAATGACCATAATCAGAGGAACGTATAACTTACCCTGTCAAGATCAGTGTGTGTAAGGGCAACATGGTCATTGCATGCTATGCAATTGCCGAGAGCAGATAATCTCTCGTCAACACGCTGCACAATAACTTGGTCAGGCAGACTGTTCCTCAAGTGCTGCAATTCTAAAAAGAAGAAAACGAAGACAACTTTAGCCCACAGCTAGTTGCCATCAACAGTGGAAACAAAATGCAGCTTTTTAAATCAACAATACGTAGTATTTTTTTAATTTTTTTTTGAAGAATCTCAAGTCTTGCAACGGCATAATGCAGAGTATATTCATAAGTCCTGCAGATTGACAAATACAATAAGCATCTTAAACCTATGATACCCACTCTCATAAGAGAATTCACAATAGTATCCAAATGAAAAAAATTTAGCGGGATGATAGCAATCGGAACAAAGGGACTCCAAAACTACATTGTTAGTTATTTTAGAGGAGCTATTGTTGTTACCTTGGTCAGTAGTTGTGTGAGGCAAGAGAAGGCCATTTTTATTTCCTGCAAAAAGAATTCAAGTTATGAATGCTCAAATAGAAAGCCTAAAAAGTTGATTTTTCTTTTTTTTTATTACTCCACCAGTCCCAAAAAAAAGTTCATTTCCTTCTCAGATTTCCAAAAAACTAGTCTCATTCTCAAAATACCTATAATCTTTAGTTCAATTTCAAGCAAGTAAAGCTAACATCTTATAAAGTTTGACTTGTCAGATGATGAGACTACTTTTGGGGGAAATATGAGATTTATTTTCTTTTTGTTGGTTGCAACGGGGGTGCGGGTTGTTTGCATTATAATCAGATTATAAGAGCTCCAAGTCCTCACCAGCACAAAGCCTTCCAATAATCCTGGTTCCGCCGATGGAAGTTTTAACCACAGGAATAACATCTGCTAACTCAGACTCGAATGTGCTGCATACAAGCATATTAAACATTAATGATATGTTAATTAACCAACAGAAAATAGCGTAAAAAGAAGCTCTATCAAACAAACAAACCTATAGAAATTTTCGGAACCTCCAATTGCCACCAAGCAGTATGCATTTGTCAGCTTCGCAAACACCCCAACTTCACATGAATTCTCAAACTGCAACCCTGTCAAAGACTCATGCATTATTAAACAAAAAACTGGAGTGAAATCAAGAAAAAGTTCTATAAGCTGCATCATTTTGCATAGCTTATTCACTTGTCATAACTTGTTTACTGAGCTGAGTATGATTTGTGAAAGCAACATCCTTTTTGATAGGAGAAGCCGAGCAGTATCACAGAATGAGGTACAAATTGAAAAAAGAAAAAAAAAATCATTAACGTGTATGAAAACCCGCCCTTCCATGCAAGAGGAGATCTAGAGAGGAATGGGAAACAAACATTAGTATGATTTATGCATTAACTAGGAATTGAAATAACGAAGAGCATTACAATATGGAGTATTTAACAAAATGTGTACTACAAATGAAAGAGGCCGAGCATCATCAGATTAGCTTACTATTAGCCATTCTGGAAGGAAAGAAGCTGGACAGAGATTGACTTGGAATCAAATAAATCCTGCCAAAATGTCAATATTCAAACATATATTAATTGGAACGTATTAGAAATCATTACGAAAAAAAAAAACAGAAAGTACAAGAAACCAAAATTCTTGAAGATATAAAAAATTGATATCCTATCGAGCTAGAGATTCTAAGTGCTTAAAAGGTTTGAATTTGCAAGCGTATCAATATTGCATCTAATAAATCACATATACAGTACACAACACACAACATTTTGTTCTGCATAACTTCCAAAAAACACCATAGAACTCTTAAGACCTTCTTATCCTTCCTAAGTCAGCAATACAAGTTGCATTTCCTTCCGTCTCCTTTTAATGCAAGCCGGGCAAGGCAAAAAGTACTCAGCCCAATCTTACTTTCAATAATTTGATCAAAGTGGTTTCTTTCTCACCATGTGATTCTTCAATTATGAGTAAAGAATACTAGTTTTCTGGCTCACAACCAAGCCTCCCGCCCCTCCCACATCCACCCCTTCTCTTCTCCAATAACCCCCCAACCCAGTTTACATGGAATCGAGTTTCAGTCATTATTTCCCTCCCACATGCACCCCTTCTCTTTCCGTTATGCCCCCGCTTGACATCAATTACAGATAAATATTCATACCCATTTTTCATTCAAATTAATTGAGTGTAACCTACCCAGTAAATTACTCCATCATAAAAATAGAAAAAAAAAAACTCATGAAATTAAGTAACTTATTGCTTTCCGATTTCAATTTGACTATAATAAACGCACAAAAATATCCAATAGAATTTGGAATCGAACAATTATAGAGAACCCAAAATGAGCAACATAGAACAAGATAGAAAAATAACCTGGAGCGAGAGAAACGGCGTGGCTATGTGAGAAACGGCGAGGCTATGAGAGTTCCGGCGAGGCTACGAATGAGGGGAGATTTAGAATTTGTATCTCTCTCCAATTTAGGGTTTATAATTTAGGGTTTAATAGTCTCTGCATAACCTTGGACCCCAAGAACATCTTACGAAAATTCAAATTTAGTCCTTTTATTATATGTATGTAACAAGTTTAGCCCTTCTACTAATAAAGTAAGAAACTCGGTCCTTTTACTTCAAACCACCGTTTTTCGTTATCTACACTTCATTACTTGTCGCCCCCCTATTGCTCTTTTGATAATTCTATTGGATTAGTCCTATGGCTCAAAATAAATATACTCCTTTCGTCCCACTAATAACTTCACTTTTTGTCAAAATGAATATCTCGTTTAAAGCTTCATCTTTCCTAAAATGACAAAAAAAAATTTACTATTCCACTCACTCATTCTCTCTCCTATTTTACTATTACACTCACAACATTTTTCAAATTTACTATTTCCTTCCCTCATTCTCTCTCCTATTTTACTATTACACTCGCAACATTTTCTCCACTCATCAATTTTCTTAATTTGCATGTTGAAACCAAAATGATGAACTTATTCTTGAGACGGAGGGAGTAGTCTTTAATTTAATTTGGTAACGATTTTAAGAAATACTCCCTCCGTCCCGGTAGTATCAGCACGGTTACTGTTTGCGCGGGAATTAAGGAATATGATATTTTAATAAAATGTTGTGAGTGTAAAAGAATGAGTGGAGAGAGAATGAGTGGAGGGTGTAATAAATTATAATGGTGTTGTGAGTATTAAAATAATGTAGGAGAGAGAATGAGTGGGGTTGGGTGAATATTTTATTAATATAAAGTTTCCTTTTTGGGAGTGTGCGGATATTAACGGGACGCCCAAAAAGGAAAGTGTGCTAATATTAGCGGGACGGAGGAAGTATGTTTAACTTTCCTTTTTTTCACATACATTGCGTGCACCATATAAAATTGCATTTAAATTATTTCTTACAGAATTTTAGAAAGGAGACTAAATGATTTTTATCCATTTTATTACATACACCTATTTGTTTAATTTTTATAAAATCATCCCTTAAATAAAAACTAATAGGAACTAGACATTTATTTTTAGATGAAGAGAATATTATTTATATGAGTTGGTCTGGTGAAAAACGCGTTTCTCCATATCTGTATGAAGAAACGGGTTTTTTAATATATTCAAAAACCGGCAACCATTTCAATTAAACCGGTTCTATTATCCAAAAACCTATAAAAACCTAGATAAATTCAATATTTGCGTAGATACACACAAAGACACACTACAACGATCACAGCAAATGGAGACGAGCAGGACAGTTCAATCAAAACGAATATCAAGAAACAATACAGAAATCGATATTGATTAAATCAGGTAATATGAACCAAATCAACAACTACTGTTTTTAATTTTAATCAACGTTTATTGTAATAAGGTCGATTGTTATTGTACATTTCCAGAGATTGATCTACGTAATTTTGGATCTATCCATCAATAGCATAAATGGAAGCTCAATTACATGACAGATATTCATAAATATCACAAATCGATATTCTCCAGGCTACACAAATCGATATTCTCCAGCCTACAGGTTTAATCTCTATATCCATACCCAGATATTTATATAAATTATATCCGAGATATTTATATAAATGATATCCGAAAGTACCAAAAATGTATATCGAGAAATGTGTAAGGTACATATCCGAAATTTATATTAATGATATCCAGGAAGTACCAAAAATGTATATCCGTAAATGTGTTAGGTACATATCCAGAAATTGCTTATTGGCTTTGGCATTGACCTTGTCCTTGACCTTGATTTTGTACTTAGCCTTGGCCTTGACCATGGCCGAGTCGAAAGGCCAAGGCCAATTATATATTGAAGTATGTGAATTTATATCCGAAATGTGGTTGGTGCATATCCGAGAAATAAATGTGTATGCGGTTGGTAAGTACATTGATATCCAGAGTCCAAGGCCGAGGCCATGGTCAAGCCCAGGCCATGGCCAAGCCTTGGACTTGGCCTTGGCCTTGGCCATTGCCATGGACAAGTTGGCCTTGGCCTTGAACTTGTCATGGATTTGGCCTTGCCTTGGCCTTGGCAAGTCGAGGCCAAGGCGATTATATCGAAGTATGTGATTGTATATCCGAGAAATGTGGTAGGTGCATATCCGAAATTGATGATAGTTTCTTGATATACATTTGATAATTTCTTGATATACATTTGATAGTTTACGGATATAGAATTGATAGTTTACGGATATATAATTGATAGTTTACGGATATACTTACTATTGAATTCAAAGAGTAATAAATGTGTACGGTTGGTAAGTGCATTGATATCCGAAACTATAAAATGAGTATCGAGAAACCTTGAATGTATATCCGAGAAAATATCAAATGAATATCCGGAAACAATAAAATGTATATCGAAAGTACCAATTTGAATATCCGAGAAACACACAATTAACCATGTCCGAAACATTAAAATGTATATCCGAAAGTACCAATTTGAATATCCGAAACTTTAAAGCGGCAATGTACTAGGTCAAAGGATATGGCCATGTCCTTGGCGAGGCCAATGCTATATCCGAAACTACAAAAATGTATATCCGAAACTATCTATTGAATATCCGAAACAATAAAATGTATATCCGAAAGTACCAATTTAAATATCCGAAACACACAATTGATCATGTCCAGAAACAATAAAATGTATATCCGAGAAAGTACCAAGTTGAATAACCAGAAATTTTAAGCGGCAATGTACTATGCCAAGGGATATGGCCATGTCCTTGAGCAAGGCCAATGATATATCCGAAACTACAAAAATGAATATCCGAAACTTTCAAAATGAATATCCAGGAAACTAACTAACTCTTGCCTTTTCTTGAGAATCATATTCTCCTATTGATTTAGAATCTCAAATTCAACAACCTACGAGATCCACGAAAGCTGGGCTACAAATAGGTTTTGTCTCTTAACTTTATTGACATATTGCTTTAGAATTACGATTTCATATAACATTATTCTTTTTAATATATTTTGTGTGTGCGATAAGAATCGTAGCTGAGGACCACTAATATTGATATAAGCAAAAATTTCTTTGGGAACAAAAGCAAAGACATGGGAGGAATTGTACAAAGCTGTATAAACATCATGCAAATGCACTAGGATTTAGTATTAAGTTGTCAACAAATCATGTTTCAAAAAAGACTTCAAGGATATTAGACAAGCTATTCCGTTGCTCATGTGAAGGAGTTACCGGATCAACCCAAGAAGATAAAATCGGTGTTCCGTCACCGGTTGATGTTAATGAAGTTCAAATTCCTTCACCGGTTGAACAACTCGATGTTACCAAAAAACAACAAAAGAGAATGAGAAATTACATAAAGAGGACTCAATGTAAGGCTCTTTTGAGGGCAAAATTGCTAAAAGAGGAAGATATGTATGTTGTTGACCGCCATGTTACGAGCACAATCATCCAATGACAAGGACGGATTGGAACCATTTGAAGCGTAGTGAAAGGTGTATCTCGGAAGATCGGGGTGAAATAATTGAAATAATGGAAGAAGGCTGGTATAAAACCAATGATGGATATAGTCTTTTGGTAAAAGCGGTGGTGGAGAGGAACATGTTGGTCACACAAAGAAAGATCATGTCAATTTTGTTCGAAACTTAGAATGGAAAAAATTGAAAATGGTGATGCTCGAATGTTGTTGATAGGCTTTTTGAAATTTCCTTTGGAAGATCGAGGTTCTATTTTAAAATCAAATTTGATGATGAAGGAAGACTTGGGGCTATATTTTGGAGAGATAGTATGATGAAGGAAGATTACAAGCTCTATGGAGATCTGGTTATATTTGACACAACTTATACTACAAACGAGATACAATCTTATACGTGCCCCAATAGTTGGCATTAATAATCATTGGAACCTTTGTCATGTTTGGTTGTGCTTTCATAGCAAATGAAAAAAAAAGAAACATTTGTACGGTTTGCTTAAGCGGTTTAGAAAATCAATGGGAGGAAAAGAACCAAAAACAATATTCTGAGGACCAAGACCAAGCAATGTCAAATGCAATTGAAGAGGTATGATTATAAAATTCCATAACCAGTTCTTTTATAATATTTCTTATCTAGTATTTTATTTGTGCTATATAGTTCTAAAAATAATTCGGATGTGCCTTAACTTTGCCCGTATGTCATTGGTGTTTATATCCGAAACTACGATTGAATATCCAATAGCTAGTCATTCTAAAGTATACGGTTATTCAATATAAAGTTTCTTGGATATTCAATTTGGTAGTTTACGGATATTCTATTGGTAATTTACGGATACTCAATTGTTAGTTTACGGACATGGCCAAGGCCTAAGCCATGACAAAAAATTGGTCAATGTAAATTTATTGTATGTTAATATCCGAAGCATATAATGTTAATATCCGAAACTTTATTATAATACGAGGTATTTGAAGGGCGTACGAGGCATAGGCTATGTTTATGGCACATCCAACAAAATGATGTATCCCACTTTGGACAATTGAAGACAAATGAAGATTTTAAAAAAGAATTTGATCATTGTTTAATGGGATGTACCGGTGAGGATGAATTTGAAAGTTGTTGGGAGTCAATCTTTGGTGAAATACAATCTCGTTGAAAATTCACTGGTTCAAGCGTCTATATGGACTACGGGAGAAATGGTGCACGGCTTTAAGCACAAATTTCTTCTCTCGTTGGAATATTGTCATCCCAAAGAAGCGAGAGCACAAATCATGCCCTTTGTTTCAAAGCAAAACAGAAACACATCTCTCACTCCAGTTCTTTGACATATTCAATGAAACAGGTTAAACGTTGGAGGAATACTTGCCCGAACAAGAGAAGGAATTTCAAGCATCAATCTCGGTCCTCAACCGGGACATGTATGGTGGTATCATAAAACAAGCAATGGTGAGGTATACACACCACAGATATTCAAGTTCTTTGAGATTGAGGTAAAACGAGCTTTCTGTCTGTATACAAATTTGGAGATGAAAGTGATGAAGATTGCGAGATACATACATGTTGCTTTCATGAGAAGTACCCAGATAAATATGAGAGTGTACTCTTTGTTAGGAATGATGAAAGTGTAACGGTTGTATGCGAGGCTGCAGTTTTACTACGGTCGGTTGGTTGTGCTTTCATTGCATAAAGGCGCTGAATTTGTCAAATGTCACAAGGATACGAGATATCTACATTGAAAAAAGGTGGACAAAGATGGCAAAAAAAAGATGTATGGGACAAAGTCTATCAAGGAAAAGATAATACGTCAACGATGAAAAATGAATTCATTCCTGGAAACAAAAAGATGGCAATGAAATACCACAATCGATGATGGCTTGTCATGAAAACAGGTAAGCCGCAAAAAAGATCTTGGAAGATGGGTTCAATAGAGACTCACTTCTTATACAGACAATTGTTGTCGGGGAAAATCAACGGGAATGTAGATGCTACGACCAAGTGTTAATGATAGTGTTGGTTCGAGAAAAGTATAGCAAGTGCTCAGTGTGTGATGGATCCGATTACGATGCAAATACGAAAGGGCGAAGAAAAACGAAAAGCAGCTAAAGACAAAGTTTTGATAGAAGAAAGCCCAATCAGCGATGAGTTTGGTTCAAAAACACCAAATGAGACATTTGATTTAATAGTTTTTAGAATTGAAGTACAATTTATTAAGTTGACTAGTTAAATATTTATATACACGTGAGAATATTTGATGTTTTTATGTTAGAATAATAGTTAAATGTTTTTATCAGTATATCGACTAGTTAAATATTTTACTCAATTATATCAGAGGCTATGTGAATGTATATCCGGAAGTATGTGGTAAGGTGTATATCGAAATTGATGATAGTTTCTTGATATACATTTCTAGAAGTTCACGGATATAGGAATGATAATTTACGGATATAGAATTAGATAGTTTTACGGATATAGAATTGATAGTTTACGGATATACTTACTATTGAATTCAAAAGTAATAAATGTGTCACGGGTTGGTAAGTGCATTGATGATCCCGAAAGTCCGAGGCGAGGCCAAGGCCATGGCCATGACGTACCATGGCCAAGCCTTTGGACTTGGCCTTGGCCTTGCCATGGACAAGTTGGCCTTGACCTTGAACTTGTCATGGATTTGGCCTTGGCCTTGGCCTTGGCCAATTCCAAGGCAAACCAATATCGAAGTATGTGAATGTATATCGAGAAATGTGGTAGGTGCATATCGAGAAATTGATAATTGGTTTTGGATATAGAATTATAAGTTCTGGATATTCATTGATAATTACGGCAGAAATAGTTTACGGATATAGAATTGATAGTTTTACGGATATACTTACTATTGAATTCAAGAGTAATAAATGTGTACGGTTGGTAAGTGCATTGATATCAAGAAGGCCATGGTCAAAGCCGTCAGCGTTGGCCTTGGCCTTGTAATAACCGTAAAAGTTGGCCTTGGACTTGAACTTGTCATGGATTTGGCCTTGGCCTTGTCAAGGAAAGGCGAGCCAATTGATATCCGAAGTATTTGAATGTATGTCCCGAAATGTGGTAGGTGCATATCGAGCCAAGGCCATGGTCAAGGTTTGTTTGAATTGATAGGTATCGAGAAATTCCGATAAGTTGGGATATAGAATTATTTAGTTTTACGGATATATTTTTGTTTTTATAAATATTAGTTTGGATATTCAACTTAATTGGCCTTGGCCTTGGCCTTGCCATGGACAAGTTGGCCTTCACCTTGAACTTGTCATGGATTGTTGGCCTTGGCCAATTTAGATTACGGATAATAGATCAAATTTTACGGATATTCAAATGTTTGGATATAGAATTGATAGTTTTTTTTGGATATACTTTAATGGTAGAAACATTCAAACTTACTATTGAATTCAAAGAGTAATAAATGTACGGTTGGTAAGTGCATTGATATCAGTCCAAGGCCAAGGGGGCCATGGTCAGAGCGAGATACTTGATGCCAATTAAAGTTTACGGGTATTCCAATGGTTTGTTAATATAAATTTTGTTAGTTCTACAAATTCAAATTAAGAGTTTTACGGATATAGAATTGATAGTTTCTTGGATATTCATATTGAATGTTTACAATGACACTTGTAGTTGGATATTCAAATTAGAAGGATATAGAATTGATAGTTCCTGGATATACTTTAATGGTCGAAAAAGCATTCAAACTTACTATTGAATTTCAAAGTAATAAATGTGTACGTTGGTAAGTGCATTGAATTCATTGACCAATTTTTGGTGTTTCAAGTACTTCATAGAATCTGTCCAAAAGGTAAGCATTCAAGTTCAAGAAAAATTCTACCTTTAATAATTTTTCTAGTGATGATGAGGAACAGGGAGCTTGAGCCAACTTTGGAGTGATTGAATGATGACAAAAGTTGGAAAATATACATGGTGTGCTACCAAAAATTGCTCAATGGTCATCTTGTTGTTTTGCGGCCTTAATTTACGCAAATGGAACTCCCTCCTTAGATTGTCCATTGGAGCCATGTAATAAACACGGTGTAGGGATAAGGATTATGTGGGGATAGTCAAATGCTCATGAGTTTGGCAACGCTCACAACATTGATGAAGGCTAGGATTCACCGGCAAGGCTTTGAAATGTATTTGGAATATATTTTGAATGAATATGATCCAAAAAACAAATTGAATGACAATGTAGATGATGATGGAGCGGTGGTAGTGGTAGTGTTTAATGGTTACTAAATTACTTGTTTTTAATATTTTTGTGTTTGATGTATTTTGTAATGATGATGTATTTAACTATTGAATATGTTTTTGTTTGAAATTTGGCACTATTGAATCCATGGAACATGATTTTGTTTGAAATGTAGTTAACTATTGAATCATGACTTTAGCGGATATTGTGTCTTTTCACTTTGAAAAGACATGACTTACTATTGAATTCAAGAGTAATAAATGTGTACGGATGGTAAGTGCATTGAATTCATTGAATTCAAAGAGTAATAAATGTATGTGCATTGAATTCATTGAGCAACTTTTGGCTTGGTTTCAAGTAAACTCATCTATAAAAATACCCATCTGACACACTCCTGCCATCCAACAAAAAAAAAAACAAAGGTTTCTCCAAAATGAATAACAACAAACAACAGACAGCTGTTGGACGAAAGTTACATCCGATATAGGGTTTACGGCACCAGGGAGGTTCCCGAAATATGTAGATGATATTGTGGATGTTCCATGTTCTAGGGTTAGAAGAGGAATGGACTGGAGCAAAAAGTTGCAAGTCAGGCGATATCCAAAATGGGCGTTTTCTCTATGTGGAAAAAAATCAGAGAATTCAATGCCCATTCTGCCTTAGCTTTCAAACAAGAACATTGACTTGGGACCAACTCTTTGCGCATGCTATTAAATCGTGGATCTATTTCTTCGTATGGAGAAATATCCAAGGAAGCAACACATGGCACTAGGCGGCGTATGGACGAAGTATGATGCGAATTAGGGGATGTTGATGTTTGTTCTTGTTATTGTTGCAGAAGAGATTTGCTATTTTTGATATAAATTTATTTCAATTTTATATGTGAAAAACCGGTTACTAAAGGATTTGTTTTCCCTCCAAAATGACAAAAAGTATATCGCAGAAACTATCAAAAATCCATATAGGACCTATCAAAATGCATCCAAAAAATCATCAAAAACCTTATCAGAAACTGAAATGTATGGATCAAGCAAACTCTGTTGTTATTGTTATAATCTATAAGCACAAATTTGTTATTAGTTTGTGTGTTTTTAGTTTATTACAAGACATTATAATTTTAATTTAATTAGTGTGAATTTGCAATATAAACATATTTCTTTAGAAATAAAAAGTTCACTATAAAATGTTTAAAGTGATTTAGATTTTTAAAGTGAACTATCGAGAAACTTAGCAAGACAAAGTTGTAGAAACCATCAAAGCAATATCGAAACTATAAGCATGAACTTATCCGAGCAAAGCTGATACACCAGCCTTTAATTTTAAAGTATGCTTTCAATTTGCTATGCATTTCAGAAAACTTGTGAATAGGCAAAATGATTTGGTTGATATCCTTGAGGAATATCCATAAAATTTAGTCAAATTCTCAGCTATTTATGGATGGCAAGGCAATGAACTTTGAATATTTTGATAGAAACTGATCGAACTTTATCATCATTAGATAACACCAGCTCTGAATATCGAATTATTAATTGAGCAAATATGAACTTGAGCTTTGTATAGAGTGACCTTGACCTTGAATGGTTCAATGACCATGGTGGCCTTATTACTTATCTCGATAGCCTCCAATTTTGAAATATATCAGAAAATACTACGAAAATTTAATTGGCCTACAAAAATGTAAACATTGGCCTTGAGAGGGATATAGCCAAATCATGATATCAATCAAGGATCCGGAAACTTGTCAATATATCCGAAGCACTTCAAGCTTATCTCTTATGGCCTTGACCTTGGAATTACGGATATCATCTTTACAAATAATTGTACATTTGTTTTACTTTACTTATCGGATCTCAATTTATATTTTTTTTTCAAACTATCAATTCTATATCGAGAATTAAATCTTACATTTCAAATAAAAAACAATCAATTAATATCCTGAAAAAATTTAAAATTATAAAAAATTGGAAATATATATAAAACTATCGATTAATTTCCACGAGATATGAATACTTGGACTCTGTTAAGGCCAAATCCAAATTTTAGTTGCTTGTATGTGAAACAGGCAGGCGAGTAGAACTTGAATGGATTCGGCCGAAGCATGTTGTGACCGGATATAATTAGTGATTTTTGTACACATTTATTATTTTTGAGTTAATAGTATAAGTATATCGAAACCAATTTTTATCGAAACTGTAATTCTATATCCGAGAAATATCAAATATCGGCGAACTTTAGAAATGCTTATATCATTGAACAGAGATATGCTCAATTACCGATTTAAAGTGGCCTTACTTGGGGCCACAGAACAAGAAATATGAAGATTTTCAAGAAATTACTTTGGAAGATTTCGCCTGCCTTGTACTGAATGGAACATATAGATAACGTATATAAAATATTGATAACTAGTACATATCAATAAATTCTATATCAATTAAAACTTGGACTATTAGCAATTAAATTTCAGTGACTTCATACTAGCTTTCATTTGAACATGAAAAACATCAGGATATCACTGGCTAGTACCAATTAATCTTTCAAACTTGTGTCTTTAAACACCTCATCGTGTTAACCTTCATCAAACTTTGCAATTGGATCTTATAAGTTTTACGTCGCTCGGCAAATAATATACGAACCAACCTATCATTAACACTTGTCGTAGATCTACATTCTGTTGATTTTCGACAGCAGTTGTATAAGTGAGTCTATCTTCTTCCGGTATCTTTTAACATTTCTATTTTCATGACAAGGATCATGAAATTGTGGTATTTCATTGCCATCTATTTGTTTCAGGGAAATGTTCATTTTCTTTGATATGATGGCTATTATCCTTGATAGGACTTTGTCCATTGACATCTTTTTTGCCACTTTGTCACCTTTTCAATGTAGTATACCTATCCATGACATTTGACAAATTCGGCGCCTTTGCAATGATAACAACCCGGCTATGTAGCCATGGTGCATACAGCATTTTCATCATTCTAGCAAGAGTACACTCATATTTCAGGTACTTCATGAGCAACATTTGATGTGCAATTTCAATCACTTTCATCTCCAGAAATTGTATACGAAACTTCGTTTCTCAGTCCAAAAAAACTGAATATCAACATCTCCTTTTAGGCTGCTTTTTTATGTACCACCATACATGAGGTTTCTGGATTTGCTTGAAGCTCTGTATTCCTCAAATTTAGCTGTTTCATTCATATGTCAAAGTGATCATCCTGTTTTTTGCTTTGAAAAAAGGGCATGATTTTGCTCGCTTCTGATATATACATGAAAGAAAAACTAAGTAAACTTGCAGAATTTCTCCGTGAATCCTTCAAACACAAAAATTTTCAACAGATTTTATTTCCAAGCATTGACTCCCAACAGCTTTCAAATTACATCACATTTGGTACATCCCATTTGATGATCAACATTCTTTAAAATCTTCGTTTGTCTTAAATTCCAAAGTGGGATCACATGTTGGATGTGCCATAAACATAGCATGCCTCGTAGCCCTTGCAAATACCATATTATAATTGAATAAGATATTGGATATTAACATTATATACGGATATTAACATACAATAAATTACATTGACCAATTTTTTGTCATGTAAGGCCTGTGAGAAATAACAATTATGAACTAATATGAACTCTCATTGAATATCAAACTTTATATTGAATGGATGCTTTAGAATGACTAGCTATTGAATTCAATACGGTAGTTCAATTTGACATATGGGCAAAGTTAACCAGGCATCATTAATTATTTTAGAATCTATATAGCACAAATAAAATACTCGATAGAATATTATCAAAAGCTGTATGAATTTTATAATCATGCCTCTTCAGTGCATTTGACATTGCTTCTTGATGCTGTAAATATTGTTTTTGGTTCTTGATTCCTCCGTTATTTCTAGCAATTGAGACAAATGTTTCTTTTTCATATAAGCACAAGCAAATGACGTGTTCCAATGATTATTAATGCCAAAGCATAAGCTGTTTGTAGTATAAGTTGTGCAAATTCCAGTCCAGCAAACTTGTATATCTTCTAAATATACTATCTCTCCCAAATATATCTTCCTTCATCATCAGAATTTGATTTTAAAATAGAACCCTCGTCTTCGATGTCAAAAACTATCAACTAAGCCTGTCACGGCAACGAGCTTTTTCCATTCTAAGTTTACGAACAAAATATGATCTTATTCTTTGTGTCCTCTCATGCCCAAAAGGCTATATCCATCGGTTGGTTTATACACTTCTTCCATTATTTCAATTATTTCACCACAAATCTTCCAGACTTCCTTGGCAAATGGCTGTGTCCTTGTCAATTGAATGATTGTGCTTAGATGGCGGTCAATACATATATCTTCCTTCGTAATTTGCATCAAACTTACATTGAGTCCTCTTTATGTAATTTCCCTTCTCTTTGTTGACGCTAGACAGAAAGTTGTTGGTGAAGGCATTTGAACATTAACATGTTCAGTGATGGGCTGTTGCGATTTATCCTCTTGGAGATGAAACTCACTTATGAGCAGAATGTGTCACATATCCTTGAAGTGAAACATGACTTTGTTGACAACTTAATACTAAATCCTAGTGCTTGCATGAATATCGAGTTTGTACAATTCCTCCCATGCTCTTTGTTCCCGGCAAACTTTTTGCTTATATCAATATTACTCTTAATTTGCACACAAATATATTAAAAAGAATAATGTTATATGAAATCGGTAATTCAAAGCAATATCAATAAAGACAGAGAGACCAGCCGATTTAATTGGCTTTGAATGTGTTCCAATAGGGAATATGATTGCGAAAAACATTAGTATATTCATTTTGAAATTCCTATTCGATACAGATTTTTGCTGATATATCATTGGCCTTGGCCAAGACGCAGCTCGATCTTAAAGTGTGGATATTCAACTTGAAAACTATACATTTTATTTGTTTACAGAATGGATTCAATAGTGTTCCTATTTAAATCTATCGGATATACATTAATTGTGATATTCAATAGAAGCTATATACATTTTTGTAGTTTTACAGATAGCATTGGCCTTGGCCAGGCGATGGCCTTCCTTTGACCTGAGCATTGCCGGTTAAGACTACGGATATTCAAATTCCGAAACATTTTAATGTTTCGTTAGGCCCAGCTGTGTTTACGATATTCAAATTGGTACTTTACGGATATACATTTTATTGTTTTACGGATATTCGTGATAGTTTTACGGATATACATTTGAAGGTTACGGATACTCATTTTATAGTTTACGGATATCAATGCACTTATTGTACACATTATTACTCTTTAGAATTAATAAGTATATCCAGAAACTATCAATTATCGAGAAACTATCAATTCTATATCGAGAAACTATCAGATGTATATCAAGAAATTATCAAATGTATATCAGAAACTATCATCAATTTACGGATATGCACCTACCACATTTACGGATATACAATCACATACTTACGGATATAATTGGCCTTGGCCTTGGCCTTGGACTTGGCAAGGCCAGCGAGCCAAATCCATGACAAGTTCAAGGCCAAGGCCAACTTGTCCATGGCAATGGCGAGGCGAGGCCAAGTCGAGGCTTGGCCGTGGCCTTGGGCTTGACCGTGGCCTTGGCCTTGGACTCCTGGATATCAATGTACTTACCAGCTGTACACATTTATTTACGGATATGCACCAACCACATTTACGGATATAAATTCACATACTTACGGATATATAATTGGCCTTGGCCTTTGGACTTGGCCATGGTCAAGGCAAGGCTAAGTACAAAATCAAGGTCAAGGACAAGGTCAATGCAAAATAAGCAATTTACGATATGTACCTATACATTTTGGTACTTACGGATATCATTAATATAAATTTACGGATATGTACCTTACACATTTACGGATATACATTTTTGGTACTTACGGATATCATTTATATAAATATCTGGATATAATTTATATAAATATCAGGGATATAGAGATTAAACACAAGAATATCGATTTGTGTAGCTTTGGAGAATATCGATTTGTGATATTTACGAATATACGTCATGTAATTGAGCTTCCATTTATGCTGATGGATAGATCCAAAATTACGTAGATCAATCTCTGAAATGTACAATAACAATCGACCTTTACAATAAGCGTTGATTAAAATTAAAACGTAGTTGTTGATTTGGTTCATATTACATTTAATCGATATGCATTTACGTATTTCTTGATATTCATTTTGATTATTATCTTTAATCCCGTGATTTTTGTGTCTAGCAAATATCTTTTTTGGGCGCGGTTTGCAATGATTTACCATTTGAATATTATAAAAAAGTTTCTAGAATATGCGTTATATATAAATAATATTCTGTAAATCAAAATCAATGAGTTCCCTAATAGTTTTTTTGATGACAATAAGTCAAACATGGGTATAAAATGGATAAAAATCATTTTCCATTTAAAAATTCTTGGATAGAAATGCGTACAGGACTGTATGTGAAAAAAGGAGTTAAACATATTTTCATCAGCATTAATATTAGCACATCTTATAAAACTTATTTATTATCACTCTCTCCTGCTTGTTTAATACTTATCATTTATTTAACATATGTCATTAGTAATCTATTTCTAAAATTACTACAATTATTAAAATATAATTATCCATACAATTATAAAATTATTTTATGAAATATTTTTATTATATAAAAATAAATACTCCCTCCGTCCCAAAATTGATCATTTGGTAAACATGCAAATTAAGGAAAAGTTGAGATAAGTGAAAAAAATGTTGTTATGAAGAATTAAATAGAGAGAGAATAGGGAGGAATAGTAAATTGAAAGTGAAAAGTAAAATAGAGAGAATGAGTAGTGGAAACAACAAATTTTTGTCACAGAAAGATCTTTAGCAGTAATTCATTAAAGAAAATAAGTATATTTATGAGCCATAGAAAATAATTAAAAATTATATAAAGACAATGTCACCAAATGAAGTGTAAAACGAAAAACGGTGGTTTAAACCGAATTTCTTGCACTGTTAGTAAGAAGAGGCATTTACATACATGATAATAAAGGATAAATTTAATCGTAGATGTTGACCCATGGTAACTGCAAGAATTACAATAAAGAATTATAAACCCAATTGCCCAATGAGAAGGATTACAAATTCTAAATCTCCATTATGACCTCTAACCCAATGCGGTTCTCACGCCAAGTCCGTTTCTCTCTTGCCAGTCCATTTTTCTTATCTATGTTAAATCATTTTGGATTCTTATATTGTTATTCCAAATTCTATTGTATCTTTGCTGCTTATTATAGTCAGAATTGAGTATTCATACTCGTTCTCTCACTTATTTATTTTTATACTCGATTTTTCTATTTTAT